>OX451217.1:51628786-51801530 GCA_949628195.1 Phasia obesa
GTTATTATTTGTGATAAAAAAAGTTTCTGAAATATCACAAATTTTTAAAAATCCTTAAAAACTTTTTGAAAATTTAAATTCTACAATTCAGTCGAGAAACAAATTAGGCATCATTTCACGCTTAATTTAATAGGACATGAATATGACTGACACTTTAGAGAGTAGTATTATCGAAAAAAAAAGAAATGAAACAATACATGGTCAATGGCCAAAATGATAAATATATACATTTTTCGTTATCAGCAAAAAAGAAAATTTGTAAACCAGTGTTAGTCAGACTTAATTTCAAATGTGCGATGTAGTACAGTCCATTTACAGATCAGGGCTAAATATAGAGGATTTAAAATCAGTAATTTTCAAATATAGTGTTTTCTTTTTTTTTAACTCTAAAATTGGTTGGCGTATAAATAATCGTTTTCACAAATTGCCAGGGTAAACTCCATTAGCCTCCTTAAGGATCTGTTACCCGACCTATACCTTCGTATATGAAGTCCCAAATTCAGCTTCATGGTGATTGAAACAAACACAAATAACAGTACCGCAGTACAGCTATTCGAGGAAGCCAATCAGCCAGTGCGAGAGTGAGCCGCAAACCACTCGAAGGCCGAGCAACAAGGGCGGCCTGATTGACTTTAAAATATAACGACAATAACGCGCGAACGATGTTCCCCAACCCAGAGCTACTTTACGACTGATAAAATATATTCAAGTAATTATTTTTTTTTTGCTTTTATATAATACTTTGACTCAATGCATGCCTTATTTGAATTTGTCCATATTTTAAAGGGTAAAAGGAAAAATTTTATTCAACAAAGCTTAAAGAGCTATTTTTGCTCTTGTTTTTTGAAAAGGTGCTAAAGGAAATATTTTCGCGTCAGAGGTAGCCAAGAAAAAAGCTAAAAATAGCGCGAAAAGAGCCAAGTTGGCATCGCTGATTTCAAGACCCTATCTATTAAAGTACTTTAGGTACGCAATAATAATTGTTCACTTGGTGTGGTAAGATACAATGCTCACTTTCCCAATTCAGTCTATTTTTTGCCAGACTCTGTATGTTAATATAAGGGTTATTGGTACAACATTTCATTTTTCATTTCATGGGTCTACCTCTTGTAGTTCTGTGGTACACGGTAGTAATTTCCGATCCAGCCAGATTTTCTCTAAATTATTGACATTAATAGGGAAGCTACTTGCCCAAAATTTCAAGATTCTACCTACCACGCCTACGTGAGAACTATAAAAATAACATATAAAAATAGCATATATTATCGGTCCACTGGTGTAGGCAGCTTAGCTTTCCGACAAACGAATAAACATACATACATATTTTGTTCTTTATATAAATAGATTTCGGGGGAACTTAGGCGAATGCCTTCCATGCAAAATACAATGTGATTTCAAGATATCTTGTATTTAAATACGAAACGAAACAATAACATGCGTAGTATAAGACAATTTCACAAGACTTAGTATTTGACCACAATGCTGCAGTAACTACAAAATAATAGAAGAATAAAGCATAATTTCGGAAGACCTTGTATTGTATTAGCTACGGTGAATTGATAATAATTTATATTTTGGGTGTTTAAACTTTCTATAATTTTAATTTAATTAATTTAATGACCCAAATTATATATTCACTGAAATTGATTATGATATATCCTTCGTATACCCCTCAGCTCCAAAAGGGAATATCTCCAACGACATTTGAGCACTGAAATAGGAGACGATAACATTATCCATCTGATGGAAAATTCACCCGAGAATTGGAGTCGTATCTCAAATTATGTGAGACAGGTTATTTGCTAATTGCGTGGAATCTTAGATCATAGCGGAGGTTAATGAAAGCTACCTACTAGAATGTCAATTTAATCGGGTTTTGATTTTATTCGAGCAAACAATTAAGCGATTTTGAAAATTTTCATCGATTAGTCGATTAAGGTTTTTAAATAACTCGAATTATTCGTGCTTATTTAAAAAAATTGTATCCAATGAGAAAAGACCATAGAAAATTGATTAAAAGTATATATTATTAATGAAAACTTGTAGATGATTTTTAAAAATGTTTTATTAATTTGTTTAATTTAGTCAGAAAATTATTTTCATTTGATTTTTGCATTTCTTCCTCCAATGCGCAGAAAAAAAATTGAGTTTAAATAATACGAACTGATTTCATAGCTTTTCAATAATATAAAATATGAATAAATAATCTATATAAATAAAATCAAACAACAACTTAGGTTTTTATGGATAGAAAAATTGACCATGCCCACTTTTACGTCCACTTTTTTAAGTAGTTGGAGAACTATAATAGGAAGATCTTTAAAATTTTGCAACAGGTACCCTCTTATTAATATCAAAGGCCCCCAACCAACAAAAAGTGGTTAAAATGAAAATGCATTGGTTTGCTAAATATTTAGCAAATTGACACAAACCTACATTGTTGAAAGCTACTATGCTACTGATTTAAGATTTTTACATGTTTTGTTCTCTTTGTGAGATTCTGGTTGAGATAGTGTATGTGCTCACAGAGCCTTAGGGGTTTGCGAAACACATGTGGGATTGGAATAGTAGGCGTGGTAGTACCTTCCATAAAAAGTGATTAATTATCATTGTCTACCTGTAGATCTGCAATAGGTAGAGTCTTAAAACTTTGCTCATAACAATGTGCATATCACAGAGTGGATTGCGAGAGTGGGCGTGGTAGTTCCCATACAAAGTGAAAAATTGTTATTGTGTACCTACAAGAGGTAGAGACTTGAAACTTTGCAAAAGTAACCCTCATACTAATGTTCATAGAGTAGCTATATTTTGACAGGATTGGGAGAGTGGGCGTGGTAGCTCACACAAAGTCAAAAATTATTATTGATTACTTAAAGAAACATAATATGTAGAGTCCTGAAAATTTGAACTAGTAATTCTCATACTTATGTGCTTAATTTAGCAAAATACACACTGGATTAGGATAGTGGGAGTGGTACCTCCATTGCAAAGTAAAAAGCTTTTATCGTGTTAATACTCATAGGCCCATTATTATAACTTGCCTTTAGCTAAAGTTAGGATTTTGTTGGAGGGATAAATAGTTTTTCGTTATTAAAAGTAAGCTCATTATTATAACGAAAATCTACTTATCGCTCCAACAAAATCCTAACTTTAGCTAAAGGCAAGTTATAATAATGGGCCATAGTCTAGCAAAAAACAACTTGGTTGGAAACAGTGGGCATATAAACTGAAACAGTTTTGTCATAAAAATAGCGTGTGCTTTCGATGTATAGGTTGGCCATACTTTTCTTCGGACGTGTAGCGAAGCGCGACGGGGATAGCTAGTATACAATAAGAATTAGGTGCCCTAGTAGGCTAGAACTCTATCAGTCTTGGGGTTGTAGGTTTGATTTGAAAAAAAGTGTTTCACTACAACGAGTGAAGGTCTTCCTTAGTATGCTGGATAATTAAGATAGATTTTAATATGAAATTGTATTGTGACATTAAAACAAAACTACGAATTATTTCATAAATAGTATGATTTTGTCATTAGGCGGAAAGCGTAATGAACAAGTTTTGAACATAACATTTTTAACGAAGTGCAAATATTAATTGTTTACTTTTGCACTTCAAACGCACTTATGAAAATATGTTAGCCCTTTCAGACCTGGGAGTTTTTTCATAATTTTTGGAATATATGTACTCTATATCCTATGAATATATAATCAAAGGTTAGGTTTTATCATTATCATATCCTTCAAGGATTTTCAGGTCACGCACAATTGATGCATATTAAACTCATTTTTATAGCAACCAAGTAACTTCAATTGGTTTCAATTATTACCCTTCACCACAGGTGTAAGGGGTATATATAAGTTTGTCATTCCGTGTTTAATTTCTACAATATTCATTTCCGACCCCATAAAGTATATATATTCTGGATCCTTATACATAGCGAAGTTGATTAATCGATGTCCGTCTGTCCGTGTTCTGGTAGAAATGTCATTTGCCAAGGCACCAGAAGAGATACAAAAAATTTAAGCACTCCAATCTGTCAGGCATAGTTTTGAAAATTTTCGGATTGCAATTCAGCAAAATCGGATCATTCATTTAGAGGCTGGGGCCAAAAACCAGGCCCACCTATATTTTTTTCAGGTTTTTTTAAAATTTTCGGCTTTAATAATTCTCGTTTGCTTTTTTTTGTCAAATAAATATCAGACTGTGACAGGTAGATCGCAAAGAGTGCATACAGATCACGGGGGATTAATAACCCCCTGCGAGGGCTGATTTTTGTTTGTTTTTCGGTTGGGAGGGTTTTCTGTTTCGATTTGTATTAAGAAAGCAATACACATAGAGGTAGCAGAAAGCAATACACATAGAGGTAGCCAATGAAGCCATAGGATACCCACTGGTAAATAGGAGCAGTTTAAGGGCACAAATGGGAATAATGTGAGGAAAATTTTTTAAAGGATTTTTTTTGCTTTAACTCAATATAGATTGTAGAAACATCCTAAATTGAAAAAAAAAAATTTTATAATTTTTTTAAATATTTACAAAACATTTCCTAAAAGACATTTTTACTGAAAAATTTCGAATAAAATTTCTAAAAAAATAATTTTACAAAAAATGTTTAAAACAATTTTCAAAAAAAATCAATATTTTTTTAAAATTAAACTTATGACTCTAACATAACAGATATTTAATATTAAGAATACACTAGATGCATTAAACACAGTAGCACCACAAAATATCACAACAATTGCAGATAATTTTGCAGATAATTTTGCAGAAAATAGTTGTTTAACAAAAATTGTTCATTGTTTTTGCAGGCAAAAATACAAACAACATCAAAAATGCTTTGAAATTAACTTAAAAACAGCAAAATTGTTGAAATACATGTAATATTAATATTTTATAGAAAGGAATCAATATATTTTATTTAATTTCTGTAAAATAATAAAAAAACCGTCAATGGCCACACAATTTTTAATTCGTAGACAAAATCAACCTGATAAAAACATATGGTTATGTGTAAAACTTAAATAGACTTTAAATGCACACGAGTGGTCATTTAAGTTTCATTTAAGAGCGTGGTGAAAAATTAATTTTCATATTTAAATACAACTTAAAGATAAATACGAATTCAAAAATTGGCCCTAAGATTTGAATTATATAGCATATAAATAAAAAAAAAAAAAATAAACACACGTTAAGTATGTTTATATTTTTTATTACGCTGTTTATAAAGCGAATGTAAAAAGTTTATTTTTTCTCTGTATGTTTACATACGAACACTAGTTCGAAATTATTCTTAAACAAACAAATAAAAATTAAAAAATCAGTAAAAAATTTGATATCTTAATAGAAATTAATTTTAGTCGATTAATCGATATAGGTAATTTGTTCGATTAATTTCGAATCGAAATTTGCCATATTTCATACTGGATCAATTATTCGACTTAAAATTCTACGATTAATCGAGCGATGATTGATCAAGTGGATACTCTACCCTGGTGAAGAAATACTTCATGGTTGTATCGCTGGGATAGGAGCAATGTTTGGAGTGTTTTAGCATGTTAAAGTTTCGCACAATGTCTTTCGATGATTTTACCTCGTTAAACAAAAAAAAAAAAAATAAATTGGTCAGGTACGAGTTAGACTCACTCACGTAGGGTTCCTTACTATGTTTATTAAAGTTGTTACTTTTTTCATGTCTTATGAGCCACTCTTTATTTTAAAAATAAAGTTATAATTGCATCACTGTTGGAACACCCTTTAAATTTTAGCAATTGTTGTTATAGCGGCCATGGTAGTACACTATCTATAAAAATATACATGCGCCTACCTATTGCGGTTCAAAAAATAAGGTAATATACGTGAAAAACATGTCACTGATGGAACACCCTTTAGATATTAGTAATTGTTACAGCAGCCGAAGTACAACATCTACTGTAAACATTTAAAGAGTCTACCTATTATGGTTCAAAAAATAAGGCTATTTACGTACAAATCATGTCTCTGCCGGAACACCCTTTAATTTTGTTATTTGTTATAGCGGCCATGGCAATTCTTTTTCTATGAATATATCAAGAGTCTACCTATTACTATTACAAAAATAAGTTACTATACGTGAAAAACATGTCACTGTCAGAACACCCTTTAATTTTTAGTAATTGTCATAACGGCTATGGCAACATATCTTCTAAACAAATTGGAAAAGTCTACTTATTACGGATCAAAAAATATGTCGTTATACATGCAAAAGACGTCACTGTCGAAAAACCCTTCCAAAATTTTTATTGTTTTTACGGGGGTCATAGTAATACACCAGAGTCTATCTATTATGGTTAAAAAATTAGTCAATGCTTATGCAAATCACGTCACTGTCGGCAAACCCTTTAATTTTTACTATTTGTTATAGTGGCCATAGTAATACACCTCCTGTAAAAACTTCAAGAGTATGCCTATTATCGTTCAAAACTTAGGCCATATACATAAAGGGTGTTTTTTATAGAGGTATAGAACTTTAAGTTGCAATAAAACACCGATGGATTATTCGATTGACATGAATTTTATTTATCCGAAAGATAATCTTGTGGCATTGCATTTTAATTATGATTTCTGGCATATGACGGCCACGGCTGTCGCGGATGTATTCCAATCTGGACGTCTAATTTTCGATGACTTTTTCCAAAATTTATGGCCGTATTTCGGCAATAACACGGCGAATGTTGTCTTCCAAATGGTCAAGCGTTTGTGGCTTATCCGCATAGACCAATGACTTTACATAGCCCCACAGAAAGTAGTCTAGCGTTGTTAAATCACAAGATCTTGGAGGCCAATTCACAGGTCCAAAACGTGAAATTAGGCGGTCACCAAACGTGTCTTTCAATAAATCTATTGTGACACGAGCTGTGTGACATGTTGCGCCGTCTTGTCCTGGTCATCATAGTTATTCAATTCAGGAATAAAAAAGTTAGTAATCATGGCTCTATACCGATCACCATTGACTGTAAAGCTCTGGCCACCATCGTTTTTGAAAAAGTACGGACCAATAATTCCACCAGCCCATTAAGCGCACCAAACAGTCAGTTTTTCTGGATGTAACGGTGTTTCGACATACACTTGAGGATTACCTTCACTCCAAATGCGGCAGTTTTGTTTGTTAACGTAGCCATTCAACCAGAAGTGCGCTTCATCGCTAAACAAAATTCGCTTATGAAAATCGGGAACAATGGTAATCTCGTTTTGGGCACTATTTGCAAGCTTTGTTCAGGCGTGAGTCTATTCATGATGAATTCCCAAAACCAAACTGAGAATAAATCAATTGACAGCTGTTAAATCGGTCGCCATCTTGAAAAGTAATGTCAACTTAAATTTCTATACCTCTATAAAAAACACCCTTTACATTCAAATCACGTCACTATCGGAACACCCTTTAATTTTTAGGTTTAATATTGTATACTTGCTTATAACGCGAACATAGATTAAATTACTGTCTGCAAATTTTAAGTGGTTGCCTCCTATAGCTCAAAAAATAAAGACATAAAGGCAAATAACACGTCACCTTAGTTTTTTTGCTATTGTGGCTACAGTTACACACCATCTGTGAAAATTTCAAGACTCTACCTATTATAGTTCAAAACTTAGGCTTTATACATGCAAGTCACACCACTATCGGAACACCCTTTAATTTTTAAGTTTATTTTTTAGACTTGTTGATATAGCGTACTAAGTTTTAATTACTGCCTGCATATTTTTAGTGTATTCTTCCTACAGTTGAAGAAAAAAGAATATATTCGTAAATAACACCTCTCTATCGGAACACTCTATAAGATTTAGTATTTGCAACTATAGCGGCCACAGCTATACACCTCCTGTGAAAATTTCTAGCATCTACCTATTATGGTTCAAAACTAAGGCCTTATACATGTAAATCACACCACTATCGGAACACTCTTTAATTTTTAGTTTTATTTTTTTACAGCTGTTTATATAGTGAATTAAGTTTTAATTACTGTTTGTAAATTTCAAGTGTATCCCACCTACAGTTCACGAAATAGGCACATATTCGTGAATAACACCTCTCTATGGGAACACCCTATACGTTTTAGTATTTGTTGCTGTAGCGGCAATAGCTATACATCATCTGTGAAAATTTCAAGAGTCTAAGTATTACGGTTCCAGAGATAAAAGGCGCTGACAGACGGACAGACATTGTAGCGAAAACAATAGGGTTACGTTTTTACACTTTGTGTACGGAACACAAAAAACATACATACATACATACATACATACATACATACATACATACACACACACATACATACATACATACATACATACATACATACATACATACATACATACATACTTATATACATACATACATACATACATACATACATACATACATACATATATACATACATACATACATACATACATACATACATACATACATAAATACATACATACATACATACATACATACATACATACATACATACACACATACATACATACATACATACATACATACATACATACATACATACATACATACATACATACATACATACATACATACATACATACATACATACATACATACATACATACATACATACATACATACATACATACATACATACATACATACATACATACATATATACATACATACTTATAAGCAATAACATACATACATACATACATACATACATACATACATACATACATACATACATACATACATACATACATACATACATACATACACACATACATACATACATACATACATACATACATACATACATACATACATACATACATACATACATACATACATACATACATACATACATACATACATACATACATACATACATACATACATACATACATATATACATACATACTTATAAGCAATAACGTACAAACAAAAATAAAACACTCTACAAAATTTAAAATTTGATGTTTAATTTGGAACCTTTAATTACGCATCATGTATCAGTTCTTAAATTTAAATCAAAAAATATAAAATAATATAGTAAAAAAACTATCATAACCATTTTTCCAACCCTGCCTTCTAACATTATTTTACATAATTTTCTTTACAGTTAATATCACAATCTGTATGTTCAATTTGTTTTGCTCCATTAGACGAGACCTTAAATCAAAAATCCATAACAATTATGTAGTAACCTAAATTACTTTAATTATTAAGAAATCCCACCAGTAAACTTACACTATTACAGATGTACAACCATTTAATAATTCTAGTCAAGAGATATTAAGAATTCCCCTTCGAAACGAACAATCAGAAAGATAAAGCAAGAAATTACATTCACATTTACATACAAACCAGCAATCAAATTTTGTATTAAATATTTACTTTAGATAAAGACTACACCCACTATCATATAAAATTCGTCCATTTGATTAATAAATACATTGCGTTTAGAATGTTTTTCATCCAACAAATACTGCATAAAATAGAAAGAATATTAATGAAAACACTGTTGCTGCTAATGTTGCTTATGTACAAATCGAGTTTATGCATAATTGAGCAACCAGAAGGACGGACCAGTGTATTTTATCATTATAAATATTTAAATTTCAATCAGCACGTCAACTTTGGCATTCATAAACAACTTCAATCAATTAAAAAAAAAACAATTATAGAAACTCGTGCATAAAGTAGAAGAAATGAATATACATACGTATGTGTCTACATACATATGAGAATAGATCTAAAAGTCCCTTAAATAAATCGACCAAGTGCGCTTTGGACTCACACACAAAGGATTTCGTAACACCATACATAAAAATGATAACAATTTTTTTTCAGATTTATGCTATTTTGTACTAAATTTTTAGGAGGATTTATTATAAGGGATGATCCATTCCGAGGTTCCCTACTTAAAAAAAAAAAACACCGAAAATTAAAATTTAATAGAGAATTTTTACTATCACTTGAAAGAACATACTTTGGAATTTATTTTTTGAAGATTATGGCTATCAAATGTTGGCCGTTGCTACGTCGCAGCTGGTCCATTCGTTGAGTCCAATTTTCGATAACTCGTTCGAGCATTTCGACTGGTAACTGGCGAATGACACTCCTGAATCGAAACGGGTTTGTCCGCATAAAGTTTAGACTTTACATATCCCCACAGGAAAAAGTCTAACGGTGTGATATCACACGATCTTGGTGGCGAATCGACTGGCCCAAAACGTGAAATTATGTGCTCACCGAAATGTTCTCCCAATAAATCCAATAATTGATGCGATGTGTGGAAAGTGGCGCCGTCTTGCTGAAACCAAATGTCGACGAAATTACGAGCTTCAATTTCAGGCATCAATTAGTCGGTTATCATGGTATGATAACGGTCGCTATTATGTTATATTTGCATCTGCATCATTTTTAAAGAAATATGGACTGATGATTCCACCGGCCCACAAACCACACCAAACCGTTGTTTTTCTGGATGAAGTGACAGCTACAGGTTCCCAAATGCAGAAATTTTGAATGAATCACCCTTTATTATCAAAGTATGCTTGTGTTAGAAACAGAACAAACAACTCCCCAGTAGTAAAGAGAAGCAATATAAAGGCCTTCTAAAAGGGTTTTTACTAATTCTTTTGGAAGCATAAGGCCATTGGTCTTTACGTAACAGGCCTTCCACTCGCTTCTGCCAATAAATTAGAAAACATGTTTTGGACAAGATTATTTTTATTGTTGTTATAATTTTATTAAGTATTTTAAATTTATTTTTATACCCTTCACCACAGGTGGAAAGGGTATATATAAGTTTGTCATTCCGTGTATAATTTCTACAATATTCATTTCCGACCCCATAAAGTATATATATTCTGGATCCTTATACATAGAGAAGTTGATTAAGCGATGTCCGCCTGTCCGTGTTAGCGTTGTAATGTCATTTGCCAAGGCACCAGAAGAGATACAAAAAATTTATTTGTTTGTTTTTTGTTTGTTTTTAGATTGGTAGGGTTTTTCTGCTTTGATTTGTATTAGAGACCTTAATAGAAAGCAATACACATAGAGGTTTCCAATGGACCCACAGGGTACCCAGTGATAAATAGGAGCAGTTAAAAGGACCTCCCATGTGTCAATATGAGGAAATTTTTTTTTTGTAAGGATTTCTATTTGCTTTAGTCTGACCATTCTAACTCAATATAGATTGCAGAAAGATCCTAAATTTAACAAAAAAATTTAAATAAAATTAAAAAAAAAATTTTTTAACAATTTTTTTAAAAAAAATTTAAAATTTTTTTTTTTTTAAATATTTACAAAGCATTTTCAAAAGGATATTTTACAGAAAAATATTCGAAAAATTTTTTTTTAAAAAATTTTCCAAAAAATTTTCGAATAAATTTTTACAAAAATTTTTAAAAAAAAATTTTTACAAAAAATTTTTACACAAATTTTCGAAAAATTAAAACAAAAATTTCAATATTTCTTTGAAAATGAAAATCATGACTGTAACATAACATATATTTAATATTAAGAATATACATATGTATGTATGTGTGTATATATAGAGTAACATATTTTTATACCCTTCACCACAGGTGGAAAGGGTATATATAAGTTTGTCATTCCGTGTGTAATTTCTACAATATTCATTTCCGACCCCATAAAGTATATATATTCTGGATCCTTATACATAGAGAAGTTGATTAAGCGAAGTCCGTCTGTTCGTGTTAGTGTTATCATTTGCCAAGGCACCAGAAGAGATACAAAAAATTTAAGCACACCAATCTGTCAGGCATAGTTTCGAAAATTTTGGTATTGCAATTTGGCAACATCGGATCATTGCTTTGGAGGCTGTGGTCCAAAAACCACGCCCACCTTATTTTTTACCACGATTTTTTTTAAGTTTTTTCGGTATTAATGATTCTCTTTTGCCTTTTTTTGTCAAATAAATATTAGACTGCGAAAGGTAGATCGCAAGGAGTGCATAGAGATCTCGGGGGATTAATAACCCCTGCGAGGGTCGATTTTTGTTTGTTTTTAGATTGGTAGGGGTTTTCTGCTTTGATTTGTATTAGAGACCTTTATAAAAAGCAATACACATAGAGGTGGCCAATGGACACACAGGGTAACCACAGGGTGCCCACTGGTAAATAGAAGCAGTTAAAAGGCACATGGGGGGTCAATATGAGGAAATATTTTTTTTGTGAGGTTTTTTTTTGCTTTAGTCTGACCATTCTAACTCAATATAGATTGCAGAAAGGTCCTAAATTTACCAAAAAAAATTTCAATAAAGTTTTTAATTTTTTTTAAATTTAAAAAAAAAATTAATTTTTTTTTTAAATATTAAAAAAACATTTTCAAAAAGATATTTTACAGAAAAATATTGGAAAAAATTTTTTTTTAAATTTTTCCAAAAAATTTTTGAATAAAATTTTACAAAAAATTTTTAAAAAAATATTTTTACAAAAAAATTTTACATACAATTTTCGAAAAATAAAAGTTTCAATATTTCTTTGAAAATGAAACTCATTACTGTTTTATAACATATATTCAATATTAAGAATATACATATGTATGTATGTTTGTATATAGAGTAACATATTTGTTTAAATGCGTTTGATTTTTATAAATGCTTTTAATTTTTAAATAGATGATATCTCTGTTTTAAAACCTGGGTGCATTAAACACATAGACATCATCAGGGTACCGACTACAAACTGTCAAAAATAAAATACAGACCTTTATAGGTAAACGATTATTTTGAAGCCAGCAAAGGCTACATGGCTACACGACTACCGTTGTGGCTGTCGTCAACTTAGGCTAATTTCTATTTTATTCAAAATTCAAAAGAAAATGTCACAAAATTGTAAATTTCAAATTCATATACCAACAAAACGTTTTGGAGGAAATATTTATAAGTTTTTGAAAAAGTTATTTAATTTTTGTAAAAGCAAAATAAGTATTTCTGCAACGATGTCAGAGTTTACGATGTAGCTGTCGGCTTCAATATCATTAAGTAGCTGATAACACGGCTTTCATTTGTTTTCATTTGTCTTCTATTTCTTTAACTCATGAATAATGATTTTTTCTCATACGACTTTATTTAAGTAAAGAGTCAACAATATGGATAATGCTGTACATGTCTGTATAAATAAAATCACCGTGGTGAAGGGTATAGAAGATTCGGCACGGCCGAATATAGCACTTTTACTTGTTAATTGAAATATTAAAATTTTTCACTATTTTTTTCGGAATCGAACCCTTAAAACCTTCAGGCTAAGTTTATCGACGCAACTCAATGACAAGTAGCATTCCATTAAATAAAGGCCAATTAAATGAACTTTCGTTTTTTATAAATGAGATATCTAATAATCTAAAATTGAGAAATATAAAAATAGAACAACACGCTTACCAGCTAAGAGAAGAGAAGTAGCGATGTGTAGTAAATCTTTTAGCAAGGGAAATCCAAGACCTTCTTTGGTAGGCACAGAAAACTGAGCATCGTCCTATTTTTACCACTGGGTCATTTGATTTTTATTGTGAAACTAGCTGCGCCCGCCACTTCGTCATCGTCCTTGCAGTATTTTGTTCGATTATGGTTTGAAAGCAGTCTACACTAAAGATCCTTACTTTTTGATCTTTTTTAATAATAAAAATAAATTTAAAAATATTTATAAAAAAGACCTAAAGCTTAAAAAACATAATTATAAAATGTATGTATTTGTTTTATATAAAGGGTCTCATTCCTACTAAAATATACCGCCTTAAAGTATGTATATCGGTAAAATTACGTTCTTTCACTGCTTTTTCTTCACTTTCTTTTGGAAATAAGTTATTTTCACGGAAAAAAGTAACCTATATTTGAATGAGGATACTCCTCAAAAAATGTTGTTAAAATCCATCCAGTAGTATTTACTTGATACGAACACAGACAGACAGAAAGATAGACAGGAAAAAAGTTACTGTTTTATTATATATACAGATGTATACAAAGCAACAGGTATAGTGTAGGTGTGCTAGCAAAAATGTTTTCCTCTGCTCACGAGTATAAGAAATAAGGAAGAGCGTACCACTGAATTTATAGAGAACTAGCTGTGCCCGCCACTTCGTCAGCGTTCTTGCAATATTGTGTTCGGTTTTGCTTTGAAAGCAATCCACACCAAAGACCCTTACGTTTTTTTTTTTTAAAGATAAGTAACACTCAGGCAATTAATGCCTATATGAACTGTGTTACTTCCTTTGGAAAGGGATAGTCGTAGATAAGACTGATAGTTAGTGTGATAGTAAAACTTCGCTTATGGCAACACTGCAATTGCAGTGATGTTATTTAGGTGGTGTTTTTTAGTTTAGGCGAATTAGTTTGAAGCTGTCATAGCCAATTTATAATTATTTTACTTCGCCGGCGATTAAGTGCTATGTGGTAATAGCGGCGAAGGCGTTTTTAGTTCCGCCTTAAACTATGCTGCATATCAATGTATGTATGTTTTACTTTAGTGCTTTTTCTCCACTTTCTCTTGGAAATAAGATATTTTTGCAGAAAAAAGTATACATATATATATAACTGTGAACATTCGTAGAATCTTATTTTGGTGCATTTGATTTTTTTAACATTGCTAGCTGAGGCGGTGCCCCATAATTGAATGCTATAATACCAAATTGGTCTTAGGAGCGACTTGTACAGTAGAAGTTTCCAATCATAGGGTAGAGATTCTGCCAATAAGCCAGTTTAGTTGGTATGCTTTTAACTTTATTAGTGCAAAATTGATGCTATGTAGCTCTTCCAAGTAAAACACCGATCAAATGTATATCGAGGTATTTTACTTCTGAAAGTTGAGATATTATTTGGTTATTTATGCGAATAGATGGACATGATTCTCTACGCAGTGTAAACGTTATTTGAGTACATTTCTGTTCATTCACCTTTATTCTCCATTTCTTTAACACATTTTTCTATATTGAATATGTGGTCTTGTAAATATAGTGTAGCTATTTGAGGATTTTTGACAATAACTTTAAAGCGCTGTGCCCCAATATGCTACCTTGAGGTATTCCGGCTTTTTTCGGCTGAGGTAAGCTTAGAAAGTCTCCTTCCTTCAGTATGATCTTCGATCAGTTAAATAGCTTTCTAACATCAATGTTTCGTGAGAGTTTTCACAATAAAATGGACCGATATTAAATGAAAAAAAAAAAAAAATAATTAAACTATCGCTGTCGAATAAATCATAAAATTGGTACTTGTTCAATTCGTATTCAGAAAAACAAAGAATATTTTAAATATCTATACATATATATAATAAAATAGTAACTCATTTCCGTCTGTCTGTCTGCTTTTCATTTGCATTCGCAAAACGTAAAAATTACTGGATGGATTTTAACAAAATTTTGTGAGGAGGTACCTCAGCATCCTGATTCCAATATAGGATACTTTTTTCCGCAAAAATATCTCATTTCCAAGAGAAAGTAGGGTAAAAGCAGTGCAATTTCCGGTTTAAATGTACTGAAATTTTCATTTTAAAACTGGGATATTTTAAAAACTAATGCGCAACATTAGACGCCAATTTAATAAAATTTGTATTTGATTGCATTTTTACTTTATGAAATTACAATGTTATTAAAATATGTTAAGGGCTTTTTACAGAGCTTCACAATAATTTTTAGAATTTCAGAATGTTTTATAACTTTTAAAATTTTATCCAGGGATGGGTACTGTTATATAAAGTAAATACATAATCCAACTGAAGCACTATAAAAGTAAGAGTCTCATAATTGGTGTGAAATACTTTCAAAGCAAAATCGAAATATTGTCAGGACGCCTACGAGTGGCCAGCTAGTCTTTATTATAACCTCTTCAAAGTATTTTTTAAACTCCAAATTTAAAAAGTAATTCTTCGGTTGCACTGATTGCTTTATGCTAAGGAAACTGGCGCCATTTAGAAATTTCTCGCGCATATGATGAAGAGGACACTTATAATAAACAGCATCAGCAACAACAACAAATAATATCAACAATAATATATAAACGAACACAATCGGAACACCAACCAACAATAGAAACACAAAATAAAACAATGCGAGCACCTACGAATAGGAGTAAATAGTATTGTGTGTAGTAAAGGGTGTTTTTTATAGAGGTATAGAACTTTAAGTTGCAATAAAACAACGATGGATTATTCGATTGACATGAATTTTATTTATCCGAAAGATAATCTTGTGGCATTACATTTAAATATGATTTCTTGCATATGACCGACACGGCTGGCGCGGATGTAGTCCAACATTTGTCGCCGTATATCGGCAATAACACGGCGAATGTTGTCTTCCAAATGGTCAAGCGTTAGTGGCTTATCCGCATAGACCAATGACTTTACATAGCCCCACAGAAAGTAGTCTAGCGGTGTTAAATCACAAGATATTGGCGGCCAATTCACAGGTCCAAAACGTGAAATTGCACTATTTGCAAGCACTATTTGCACTATTTGCAAGCGTTGTTCAGGCGTAAGTCTATTCGTGATGAATTGCCAAACCAAACTGAGAATAAATCAGTTGACAGCTGTTAAATCGGTCGCCATATTGAAAAGTAATGCCAACTTAAAGATCTATACCTCTGTAAAAAACACCCTTTAGTAATTCTCACGACCAACAAAAAACAAAAGCATCTACTAAGCTTTTTTTTTAATGTTACAAATATAAACAGAAAATTCTTGAAAAAAGCTTAAAATACTCTTAAACGTTATCTAAGCTTCCATGTTTCTATATAATTTTTTTCTCTCTCTCTTAATACACAAGCTCTCTTACACTTACACATGTAACCGTAAAATCTAAAAAGAACACAAAAAAGCAACAAATGTAAACAGCATAAAAAAATCATCAAGAGGCAAAATTTAATTAAAAGCCGCTTGTAAAGGAACTTGGAAATGTGTATCAATTCACGAGCAGTCATTTCTCTACATTTTAATACTCTTTTGTATTTGTGCATATTATCAACATAAATGTAAATAAGAGTTGCCAAACTGGACGAATTTTTGCGGAAGGACAGTATTTTTTATGTTTAATACCCTTTGAGTTATTTTCCATAAAAAATTTCAATGGCTACCAAAAATAAATGATATATTATGACTAAAAGGGGGAGCCTGAATTCTACAAAAGTTTTCTGAACTAACTGGCACCGGTCCGAAGCATATCCTTTATCATCCTTCATTTGTATTCCTAAAATACTGGGTATCTAGATATATATAGTCAGGCAGTTTTGTGTTCAGTTTATCATATTTTGCGTCTCTGGATTTAGAAGCCCTAGAGAGCCATTTGTGTGGACAAATCAAGATTTTACGTTTCTATTTGATTCATAGGAATTTATTTAATTTATTATAATAAGTTTTCGTATATAAAGGGTGATACATTTCGAGGTACTTTTTTCAATATCCTTTTTTTTTTGACAGATCACGTGTGAGTCGTGTCATGCTGTCATGTTATTTTTGTTTAGCTTCGCTCTATGGGCTCTTGAAAAGTTCCAAGCGACGTTTTCGAGGTTAATTTTGTTTAGCGATGAGGCCCATTTCTGGCTCAATGGGTATGTGAACAAACAAAATTGCCGCATTTGGGAGGAAGAGCAACCTGAAGAGATTCAAGTGCTGTCACTTCATCCAGAAAAAACAACGGTTTGGTGTGTTTTTGTGGGCCGGTGGAATCATCGGTCCATATTTCTTGAAAAATGATGCTGGTGCGAACCGTTATCGTGCCATTTTAACCGACTATTTAATGACTGAAATTGAAGATCGTGATCTCTTCGACATTTGGTTTCAGCAAGACGGCGCCACTTCCCACACATCGCATCAATCAATGGATTTATTGGGAGAACATTTCGGTGAGCACATAATTTTACGTTTTGGGCCAGTCGATTCGCCACCAAGATCGTGTAATATCACACCGTTATACTTTTTCCTGTGGGGATATGTAAAGTCTAAAGTTTATGCGCTTCCCATTCAGGCCTTAGAGGAAAACATCACGCGTGTCATTCGCCAGTTACCAGTCGAAATGCTCGAACGAGTCATCCAAAATTGGACTCAAAGGATGGACCATCTGCGACGTAGCAACGGCACACATTTGATAGACATAATCTTTAAAAAATAAATGCCAAACAATGTTCTTTCAAATGATAATAAACATTCTCCATTAAATTTGAATTTTCAGTTTTTTTTTTCTTTAAAAAAGTAGGGAACTAGAGGTTCCCTGGTGCAAAAATAATCATAAAAAATGTCAGTAACAACTCTGTTGGCAATGAGGGAATGCTAATTTTCTAATTGAGAGAACAGCGAATCAAAAACTAAGATATGTAGAGAGAGAGAGAGAGAGATATTAAATCATTTTTTTTTATTTTCTAAGAAAATGTAGAGCAAACACCATGCTGGCCATGGTGTGTAAAGGAGTGTCTGTTTGTGGAAGTGTGTGTGTGAGTGCATGTTGGTCCATTACAGATACTAAAAACACATAGAACAAGAGGTAATCAGTGTCAGTGTAAATGAAAGAGAGTGTTTATGTATTCACCGTAAAAGGACACATATACAATAGACAACATGTTTTTAATGAAAGAGAACATTTTGGATGCTGTTTTAAATGCTTTTAAATACGAACACAAATGCGTTTTGTGTGCTTCGCTAAATGTTTGCCTTCTTTTTATAAGAGTACGGTTGTGTATGTTTTCTTTTTTTTTAAGAGGATTCTTCAACATTTCGTTTGTAGTGTTAAAAAAGCTTCAAAGGACAATTCAGTTCAATCATCAACCTTCATAGAGGTGTGTGGTACTTGTGATTTATGGATAAAATATTAAAAATGACTTTTAAATAAAGTAAAATAAATAAGAGAAAGAGTTCTGAATAAAATAAATATGCAAAATTAAATTAATAAATCTGTCTACATGTGTATAACTTCTGCATACATAGTACATGAGTAAAGAAGTTGTTCGGTTTGTTCGATATTTTGCAGTGATGAAAAATAAAAGTAAAAGTAAATAAAGTGTTAATGTAGTAATTTACATTAAAAAAAAAGAAAATGTTTAGTTACAAAAAAATATACATACATACATATATATTTTAAAAGCTGCTTTTGACAAAATTGTTAAAACGTGTTGTGAAATAAGTCTTATGTTTTATTTATTTGGGTGTGTGCGTTAACAATGTATGACAACACGTATATACATACATACCTACATATAAACATATACTGCATATGCATACATCCCAATACACACATGTATCCAGCAAACTTACATTCTTTCTGAGTAATATTATAGGAGACTGAGTGTGTGAAAGAATGTCATGTGTAAATGATAACAATTTAAAAAGAAAATGTTTTTAAATGATACCAATTTTTATTATAAAATTATTAACATCTTAACATATAATATATGTACACATTCGAGGTTTTAAACGGAGTAAAAGAGTTAATGCTTGCACTACAAATACTAAAGTTGAATGTTAAAAACTGCATAATTTTATTTTAATGGCTCCTATGTAAACCCTTCATGGTTAGGTGTAACACCAATAAAACTGAAAAAGAAATTATTTTTTTTTAATTTTTGTTAAAGTGAGCGTTAAAATAAAATATACCAATATTTTTCCACTGCCAATCATTTAAATTTTATTTCAATCCTGAAAAACCTTTAACAAAACAGCATTCATGCAATGCGTTGTTCCGTAACTACGATATATGGTTATGGGAAGGATTGAAAGGGGAGTGGTGTTTTTGAAGATTCGATTTGACTTTTCCCACAGTGAAACTGACAGGAAAGACCTACGCACTTATCGGTTAAAACACGAATTCTTTCTGCAATGCAAAGAATAAATCAGTCAAAAATTGATGCGCTTATTATTAAAAGCTAGTTGTATGCTAAAATGTGCGGGTAACGATAGTAAATATTCTTATCTTATTAGAGCCCTATCGTTATTGTAGTAGCGAATAACATCCCACATTGTGTCTATGTTTAAGTGAGTTAGTAGTTTTTGATACAAAACTATCACCTATAAGCTTCTTCGCTTTCTCCTGATCACCATCAAAAAGCCCCAAACAGTTTTTGGAGGACCGGCCAATTGGGAATTGTATTATATTTCCTACAAGATGTAGATGATATAAATAGTAAGAAGATCAGATGGAGTGAAGTATCTTTAAAAAAAAAACTCGGGCAATTGAAAACTACTTTTGTAACTTAAAAAATTTATTCATTCCACCGAGCATAGCTCATTCCACCAAGCATAGCATGCCAGAAATATCAAGAACTTTTCAAGTTCAAAATTTAGCCTTACGAACATTAAAATCTACTCATTTCATACGACCCCATTCAAAAATTGCTGCGAGATCGTTATTGATTCACAGTTTGCCAATTGGCTCCAATATCCACCTGGCCTATTTCTGAATAAATACTTCTGCCAGCTGTGAAAGAGTAAAACGAGTTGAAAGTTTGAGAAAGAAAGTCATTTAGAAAAATATAAAAATAAGGTTGGAGAAAGAAAGGAGGCTTGTGGTACCTTTAAATAAATCTCGATCATGTTTGATAAAATCCTTTATAAAACACAACTTATATCGAGCGATCCGTGATCTCGATATTATTCGACCACCAAAAGCAATAAGTTTTGATTAACACGAATCATGCCATATGAAACACCTTTGAAATATCTAATGCCACCTCATATCTTTACTTTCTTCTTCCTAGGAATGATTCTTAATACCGTTTAGGTAGCCGCAAAAGTGAAAAATTTTTCGAAAATTTTTAAATTCATTTCGGCTACCTAAACGGTGTTAAGAGTCATTCCTAGGAAGTTCATATGTTCCAGAAAGTTGTTTATTAAGACCTTAGGTTAATTTTTGTAGTTGATTGTTTCGTTGAATTTTGAACGGTTTGCTACCTATGGACCTGAAAAAGGGAAAAAAGGTAAAAAAATTAATTTTTTAAAGTGTTTTGCGATTTTGACCTTGAAGATGAAGTTTTTTTGATTTTATATATTAACAATTTTTGTTCTTTATGACAAGAGCTACAACTTTGCCTCAGAGAGTATATCAAAATTTCAAACGGTTTGCAAAATATGAGCTTGAGTAAATGATCATTTTTATGC
The DNA here is from genome assembly GCA_949628195.1 of Phasia obesa. Classification (NCBI taxonomy): domain Eukaryota; kingdom Metazoa; phylum Arthropoda; class Insecta; order Diptera; family Tachinidae; genus Phasia; species Phasia obesa. The sequence goes on from OX451217.1 coordinate 51,649,871, forward strand.
AAAAATGACATCGAGGCCCCACATCTTTGAGGGCCCATAAAAAAACCTGGTGGACTTTGGGCAAAACTGGGAGACAGGGGTCTTTTTTTTGGTCTTTTATGACGTAGTGGTGTCCGTATATGGTTATTATGCCATGACTGAAAAAATTACAAAGTGTGCTATCAAATACATTTTTAATATGCGTGGATGCAAAAAATTAATTGTTTAATCAATTATCAAAATTTCGATATTTTTCTGCTAAGAAACGCAGCCGATGTGTAAGATTAAGTGTAGATGTAGTTGAAAATTGTCCTTGTTAGTCTGTTTATTTTTATAATTTTTTCTATCGACATCAATATATATCAGATGAAAAATATCAATATTTGTGTCAATCATGATAATTTGAACTATTTTTATTTCCTGACGATGAATATAAAAATAAAAATAAATTTAAATAGTTTTATAAAAAAGACCTAAAGCTTAAAAAACATAATTATAGAAATATATAATAAAATGTAGTTTTTTTAACTGAAAAATTATTCCCGGTACCTGATAAAACACTCCCTTTTTAGGCAACTTAAAAAAATATATCGATTAATTTATATTAATCGATATTTCGATTAATCAATATTTACTGATGGTTCTTTCGTGGACGTTAGAGCAGAAGCTGAGCTGAATCTGTCCTGTATTTTGTGTTTGGGGGTGACCGTCTCTGTTTACCAGGTATAATTCTTGTGTTGCTGCATACGTTGGATCACCTACTGATAAGTCGGGTGCATAGAAAAAATATGGTCAATGAGGCAAGTAACTTTAATCTAACATAGGCCCAGCTGATAATGAAGCAGCAGACCAAATATCCAAAGGGGGATCTGCTGTGAATGCCTGTGAACCAAAACCCAGACCAGCTCAGACAAAAATCTAATAAAATGTTTTATTGATTCAATTATTTATTTAATTAGAAATTTATTTTGTTCTTTTTTAACTAAAAATATAATTGAATCAATTAAAAAATTAAATAAAACTGCTGCTCAAACTTATAAAAACCTTTAAGCAATTACTAGAGACTCCGTAATGAAATTACGAAGGTTAAAAGTAAAGGCTGATCGAAGCACGTGGCTTAATAAAATCTAAGCACGTGACTCAATGAAAGTAAGTAACAGTCATATTCCCGACTGTTTTTTGGTTTCGTCACAATCTTACAGCCGTCTATTGATACAACATAGCGATTAACACGTTAGCCATTTCTTGAACTAAAGTCATATATGTATATTATGTGAAATTTATGGCTTAAATGTTTGTCCTCAGAGATACCTCAATGTAACGATAGATTATATACCCGAAGCTTTCACGGAATTCCTCTTGAAGCGAACAGTTTAAATTTTTACGATTTAGTTTCTCTTACGATGAAGATATTTTTTTTAGTCACTTTTATCTTTTATGCGCTTTTCTATCCCCATCCACAAAAAATACATTTGGAAGACAATTTGGCTAACCTTTAACTTCAACAAGAACATTGTTCTCACGCAAAACTTTCAGTTTATATGTAAGGTACGACACATACTGTTCCCATCCAATCTGTTTTTTGCTAGACTATGCCTAACAACACGATAATAATATTTTACTTTTTATGGGAGGTACCACTTCCACTCCCACTATCCAAATTCAGTCTATATTTTGTTACACCATGCACATTAGTATGAGGGTTACTTGTGCAAAGATTTTAGTTCTCTAGGTACACGTTAATATTTTTTCACTTTGTATGGTAGGTACCACGCCCATTACCCCAATCCAGTCTGTGTTTTGTTAGACTATGCACATTAATCCGAGAGTTATTTGTGGAAAGCTTCAAGACTCCCTATGTACACTATAATAAGTGTTTACTTTTTATGGTAGGTACCACGCCCACTATTCCAATCCAGCCTGTGTTTCGCTAAACTATGTATAGTAACAAGGGGGTTACTGGTGCAAGATCTATCTATTATAGTTCTTTAGATACTTAACAAGTGGGTGTGGTTAACTTTTCTTTCCATAAAAACCTTAGTTTGGTTACAATGAAGATTACCAAAAATGGCCAAATCGGTCCAGCCGTTTTTAAGTGATGTAATTACCAACGAACATTTGATTTTAGTTATATAGATTTAAGGAATATATAACCATTTCAGTTTGTTCAATGTTTTGTTAGAGATGTAATAATATCGATACCTTCCCATAAGACTGTATTAAGCGACATTTCTAAAATTGTTCAGGAAACGAAAAAAACGTCTCATTTAGTTACTTATTTGTGTATTTTATTGAAAGGAACATAATATGGAAAGCGATTTTCAGAATACAAAACTTGACATAATGCAAATGTCATGGAGCAACATTATTCTAGTGAGAAAACTTGGCGGTTGATAAAATTTTATTTTCTCTCTAGTTTCCTCTGCATCCATGATAGGGCAGCAAAACCCAGGCCAAAATGTGGCGCCTAACTTCTGGTATAGTTTCACATCAAAAAGTAAATTTCGAAAAAGTGTCGCTTAATACATTCTTACGGGAAGGTTTCGATATGTATAAATTTGCTAGAGTAAGCTGTTTTGACTGTAACTCTTTAGTTGTTCTATTCAGTATCTTGAATTAGACACAAGTATATACATTACGATATTTAAGTTTGCAAGACATTATGTTACGCTCTAGATAAGAAGAAATGACCTAACATGCACTACTACAAATATAAATCTTGAAGATAACTAAGGAGAAAATTTTATAAAATTAGCAAACACATAAATTTAGCAAGGCTCTTGGTTAACTGATCGCGTTCCTTACATTCAAAATTATGCGCAGAGTCATTTCCCTACAAATATCTATGTACATATGTATATGATGGTGTATGTGTTTGCTTGCAATCCCAAGTATGCATGCTTCAGTTTAAATTCGTTGTTTAAGTGTAAGGTCAAGATGTATTATTCAGTATAATTTGCATGCAAGACTGACTGGTTGGTTGCTTGACTGATTGTGGTCGTTTACCGACATGTACTTTGTTTATTTGCCTTGAGAAGTAAATTGCTTAAGTTGTTTAATGTTAATCTTACATGAGTATTTGGTTTCCTTATTATTTTATTACTCAAAAATAAAAAAAACATATTTTCGCTTGCAAATGCAATGGGGCACTTTACTTTGCGTTTTAAAATATTTTTTTACAAATTTTGTGAAGAGTTTTAAATAATTATATCTACTCATTATTTAATTTGAGTGAAATACATTTGTAGATTTTTATATATTTAAATTTGTTTTGGTCTAGAAAGGGGTTGTTAGATTAACTTTTTAAATGAACATAAAATTTATATTTCTTTTAACTTAGGTTTATATAAATTTTTTGGATAAAATCTCTGAGTGAATACAGGTTTTTATCCGTTTTAACTAAAGGACCTCTAGTTTGTAAAAATGCTCTTAAAAGATTTTATTAAAAAATCAAAATGAATTTTCAATATACTTTATAAGTGATCACGGAATTTTATCCTATATACTATGAAATTTCTTAGCAAGAAATTTACAATTTAAGATTTTCATAAAAAAAAAAGTTTTTTTTATCAACTTTGTTCAGTTGGTTATCTATACATATAATAAAACAGTAAATCAATTCATGTCTGTCTTTCTGTCTACGTTCGCACTACTTGAAAACCACTGGAGGTACCTTAGTAACCTGGTTCCAATTAAGGATACTTTTTTCCGCAAAAATATTTCAAAAAGAAAGTGCAAAAAGCAGTTGAAGTACACCGATTTTTTGTTTACCGACTTTAAGGTACTGCAAACTTTAAGGTATCTTTTATTTTCGAAAGTGGTATATTTTGAACACGATTGCGCAACAGATGGCGCTGTTTTAAAATAATGACAAAATATGAATTACTTTACCCCAAATAGCCAATTGAATAAAATTTGTATTTGATTTGTATTTTTACTTTGTGAAATTACATTGTTATTAAAATATTTGTTTAGAATTTTACAATTTTATCCAGGAATGGGTACCGTAAGAGACTTTAAATTTGGTGTGCATTTACTTTCAGTGCAAAGCCGAACAAAATATTGTCAGGATGCACACAACGTTTGTGGGCACAGCTAGTTCTTTAATATACACATATTGCGTATACGCAATATACAATTTTATTCATTACGTATGCGTAAATATGTGTCTACAATAAAACTGATTTATAAAGAATCGAGAACTCGTAATAACAAAGATTCTCGATATTAATAATTCAAGGTACCAAGGTTTTGGTTGCTATTTTCGTACAATTGACATTCATTATTCTGAACTCGGTTATAAAGAATTCTTGGTTATAATGGACTACAGCCCCAGAAGTTAAAAAAAAAAAATATCCCGTCATTGTTGCTTTTTGTGTGCCAACTATGAAGATATGAACATTATATTGTATTTATCGCAATCCATTGCTGGAAATGCTTAAAGTTGTACAAAAAACGTGGTTTTAGAATAGGAAAATATTGATAAATAAATTAATATTTTTATTATAAAAAGTCACTTTTTCTACAGTACTAAATATTAATTAAAAAACCAATATATTTTAATAAATTATACAAAACAAATAAATAAAAGCCTAAATAAAATACACACTGTATACTACTATACAAATACCAAAAACCTACTTAAAAATACAGTCTGATGTTAAAAAATTTGTCAACAATAATGTTGACTGATGGCTGCAGCAACAGAATACATATATGGGGAGTTTCCTATTAAACTGTCATTGTGTTAAATATATCAAACGAGTCAAACTCATATGACTAAATTTGACTTTTCAGCATTTTGTCAATTGGCAGAAAATTTAAATGGATGAATGAATTAATGTCGTAACGTTATTACTTTACGTTGGGTTCTTTTAATTGCAAAATAAAAACACACCGTCTTTAATTTTTCTGTTAGTCACTTTATTAATTGACACCACTATTTAAAAAATACAGAGACTGTTTAACACTCTTTTACGTACATGACAACTGATCTCTTACATGTTCAAAAAAATACTGCTATGTCGCTCGCAAAACGCCTAGAATATTATATACTAGAAAGATCAGGCAGGTACCTTTTTGATCTTGTATTTATGTACATACGTGTGTATATCTCCGATTTCTTCTATAGTTCTATTTCTGCTGAAGAGAGTGCGTGTTTTTTCTATATTTGTACTATTGTGCATGTGTGCATGCGCTACCCATTTTTGTTTGTTTTTTTATAAATGTTTGCATACACAGAAAAAATTTTTTGCTCCTATTAACAGTTTTAATTAGTTTCAGATACAACTTTAATTTAATTTTTAATTAATTCAATTATCTACTTAATTGAAATATTATTGAATTTATTCTTAATTAATTATATAATTGAGTCAATTAAAAAATTAATTAAATTTGTATCTGAAACTAATTAAAACTGTTAATAGGAACAAAAAAATTTTTCTGTGTATGAGGTATTTCTGGAAAGGTCGTCAAAAATTAACTAATACAGGCTTAGCGATGTTCTTTGTTGTTTCTTTCATTCATTATTATAACAAAATAGACCAGTAATGTTATTGTTACTTACAAAATTATGGTGTATTTCTTTGCAGAGCTTGGAAAGTCTAAATTCTTCTTTCGTAACAATATGTTGTTTTAATTCGCAAACAGTTAATTCTGTCATGGTTGGTTTTTCTCAATTCTTTGAACAGTTTTAATAATTGAAAAGTGCTGTTCGTGATGTAATAGTATCGTTCAAATTTAAATAAACCTGAGTTTGTATATGATGTCGTCGCAATTTATTATTCCTTTGTAAGACCTGTCGATGCCACTATGTACGTAATATAACATCGTTTAAATATTCTCTATGGCTGCATACGAACTGCTCAATTTTTCAAAACTCTGGGCCATCAATCAGTCTGAATTTAACCGATGGCATAGGGTTTGTTAGATTTGAGGTCTGCATTATTTTGTAGCTCATTCGCATAGATTTGAGACTTAAAAAAATTCTACAAGAAAAAGTCTAGCTGATTAAAAGCGTAAGATCGGGATCACAGGTTTGTGCATAAATTATATGGAATGCAAATAATATAAATTTTGTTATGCAAATTCAATTTATCTTCATAAATCTTATCATATTTCAAATAGCGGTCAATTATTAAATGTTTTTGCAAAGCTTTATTGCTTTCAACAAATGCTATGTTAATAAGTTGTGGAGGGATCTAATGGAAATTAAAAAATGTATGTTTAGTTATCCTCGCAGATTTTATATTATTAATATTTTTTGAACAAAAAATTATGCATTTGATTTAACAAACATGTATATGTAAAAAATAAACCATACACAATTTAAACATTGAATTTCTTTACCCAAATATTTGAAATATAAACATTGAACAAATACATAAAAACCGCGTCTGTCTACTCCAACAGCCTCAAATAAAAGATAAAATACAACAAATACAATAATAGACGTATAAATTTTACAATGAAATACTACTCGTTTTTATTTATTCCAACGTTGCCAGAAATTTTCGATTTAACTATTATTTTTTGGCGTTAAAAATGAAATATATTTATCAATAATATTTTTGAATATGATCAAGTTAGAAATTAATAAAAGTATTTAAAGTCTATTGATAAAAACATGAATTCATGAATGTAAAGAAGTTGGTTAAAAGTAGGTACTAACAAAAAGAGCAAGCCACTTGTTTTGTTCACCAAAGAAATTATGTTCTAAAAACGTTTAATATAAACATTTATACGTATACGTATACACAATATAGAATTTCGTTCATTACGTATACGTTAACATGTGCATGCAGTAAAACTAGTTTATAAAAAATCAAAAGTTCGCAAGAAACAAGCTTTTTAATTGTACCAGTTCCAAAGTATCTAGGTTTTAGAGTCTCTTTTTATTCAATAAACATTCGTTATTATGAATTCTTGGCTATAACGGGCTACTACAGTCTCAGAAGTTCAGTTTTGAGAACAAACTCAAAAAATCAGAACAGAACTAACCATGCCGAATCTTTTATCCCCTTTACCCAGGTGATTTTATTTTTACAGACAAATGTAGGTTCAAAATTGATTTAATTTAAGAGACAAATGCATTTGAAAGAGAACTGCACTTTTTTCTCACGAATCAACAAATTTTCGTATACGGTATATATCGTCACCTGAAATGCCTAACTATGTAAAAATTTTATGGAACTTTATTTTGTAAAAATTTTATAGAAATTTTTTAAAAACTTTTATTGAAAATTTTTTTCTATAAATTGAAAATTTTATTTAAAATTTGTTGTAAAAATTTCATTGAAAATCTTTTGTAAAAACTTTTTTGAAATCTTTTGTAAAAATTTTATAGAAAATCATTGTAAAAATGTTATTGAAATTTTTTTTAAGTTTTATTGTAAAAATTATATAGAATATTTTTTTGAATTATTTTTTTAAATTATTGTTAAAATATGTTCTTGAAAATTTTTTTGTCAAAAATTTTTTTTTCATTTTTTTGTTGAAATTTTTTGTAAAAATTGTAAAAATTAGTCATATCCTTCAATCTATATTGCATTAGAATGGTAAGACAAAAGCAAAAAAAAATCCTTTAAAAATGTTCATCATATCTTTTGACTGATCCTGGTTACCAGTGGGTACCCTGTAGGTCTATTGGCTACTTCTATGTGTATTGCTTTCTATAAATGCCTTTAATAAAAATCAATGCAGAAAAACCCTACCAGCCTAAAAACTAACAAAATACCGCCCTTGATAACCCAAGATCTGTGTGAAAAAAAGACAAATAGAATCATTACAACGAAAAAAAAAACAAGAGGAAAACGAATTGCGTGGTCTGATGTTTCTGAATTTCATTGCCGAAATATTCGAAACTATGCATGGCAGATTGGTATACTTAACTGTTCTGTATCTCTTCCGGGTACCTTGGTAAAGTTGATTTCAACCCGAACAGTCTGTCAGTAATTATTATTTTTTTTATTTAAAAATAATTCAAGAACATTATATTTAAAAATAATATTTAATAGTCTCAGCACCACTGGGACTTTATTGAGACAGACGTCGGCAACTATGTACACCAAAGAATTATAATATTATTATTCTTTCAGATTTTAAATTCAAAACTTTTGTTTCAAGTAGGATTGGTTTGGCTGGATGTATGCTGAAACTCTCTCTATCTAATTATTTCTATCAAATTGTGGGACCCTGATATAAATATAGTTTCTTTTGTTTAAGATATTAGCCAAGAAAGTGTCCTCTTCATTTGCATTTTACCAACTAAAGCAGAATTTAGTATAAGAGAATTTTTAGCTGTTGTTTGCCTGGCTCGTCGAGACAGTGTTCGGTAAAACTGCCTTCTAGTTATCAAAAGAATAAAGGCACCGAGCCTCACGTCTATTTCGATCCACTTCCCCTTCAGTCTAGTGACAAAGTCTGAGCTTGGGATAGTATTGGCATACCAGCTTCTACCATGGCTACCCCGGTAGGTGGTGTGCTATCGGGGTTCGATTCCCACCAAGGCCTGTCGAATTTTTCACTGTAAGTTGGCAGGAGGGCCAGTGAGCTGCTTGATATAATCTGGATACCGTAAAATTGTTAACCACGTCAGTAGTAGGTCAGTGAAAACTTCAAGTATCGAAGAAATGCGATACTTGCAGATTATGCCTGGAATTATCAGTATACTGACTAACATTCGGCTTAGAACCACGGACCTTAGCTTTTGATAAATGTTAAATTTAAAGAAAAATTGTGACAGTCCGAAATAACTACACTCGAGAGTAAAGATTAGTAATAGCAGGAGACCAAATAAAGAAAAATTAAGAATCGGGTGCCTGAAATCATTTTTGATCAAAGGGAGTCGAACGGAGAAAGATAAATAAACTTATTCCACCACCGATACACAGGGGTATTTTGCCAAACTAGCCGGACATTAGGCCAAAAAAAATTTAGAGAAATGTAAAAATTTAAGTACGCATCTCAACAGACAACAAAATTCTGCATCGTAAATTTTTAAGGCTTTTGCTTGAGATTTGTCGTTTTAGGACACTTAAAATCAGAAAAGTTTAGTAAATAAGTTTTTATTGACTTTATACGATTTTAAGAGGTTTGCAATATATTTTTTTTTTGTGTCTAAACGAATAAAGATTTTGTATTAATTTTGTTTTTCTTCTTTAAAAAGCTATATTAACAGAAAAAGATTTATTTTGTTGATTTTCTGTCATAAAAAAAGTGAAAAGTTTTTTGAGAGTAAGGGCCATTGCGATCCTAAAAATTTCATATATCAATATAAAATTTACGATTTATATTTTTATACGGTAGAAAAAAAACGTAGCGCGTTTTTTCGCCATTTTTTCCCAAATTTTACTTTTTTCTGTTTTTGCTCATCTTGCTTAGGTAGATGAGTAGGAGATTTTTTGTCGATCATAAAATGTTTTTGGTTGCTAAGTTATTTTAAATAAATTAATTGTTATTATTTTAAATAAAATTTATTGTTACTAGTGTAAATTATTTATTATCTAATTATTTATTATCATATAATAAAACTGTTATTTTCTATCTGTTTGTGTTCGCATCACGTAAAAACTGCTGGATGAATTATAATAAAGTTTTATGGAGAGGTACCTTAGTATCGTGTTTCAAATATAGGATATTTTTTTCCCGTAAAAATATCTCATTACCAAAAAAGAGGGAGAAAAATTAGTAAATGTACGCAATTTGACCGATTCAATGGTACTGTATACTTGACAACAACTTTTATTTTGTCAGCGGATAATTTAAAACACTATTTACAGTACTCTACAATAATTTCAGATTTTTATATAAAGCCTATGTTTCTGAGTAATTACCTAGGCTGGTTACCTTTATGTAAAGTAATTACATAAACCATATCTGAAGCGCTATAAAATTAAGAGTTTTAAAGTGCATTACTTTCAAAGCAAAATAAAGACGTTGACGAAGTAATGAATAAATTAATTATTCTCAGATAAATTAACTACTATAAAGTAATTTTTTTTATAATTTATTTATTGTATCTTCAGTATGTTTGAACTAACCATAATTACTCATATTTTAAGTCTAAAATAAAAATATACTTTTAAGTCCAGCCAGTGCTAGACAAAAGTAATGTTTGTTTCACCGATTTTGTAATCATTTGCAGGTTATCCCTCTAATGTACGGCCAAGAAAAGCAGTATCTCTTCTTTTTAGTCGAATGTAACCAGGTTCATTCAGCATGTTACGCGCCAAAGGGTTTGGATGAGATTCAAGCCTCTTTAAATATGTGACTGCATGTTTCGCTATTTCTGCTTTGACTGATAGCGTGTTTAGATCGAATTTTTTATATACAAGGGAGCAGATGTAAACATACGTTGTATCTTATTTTGGCGCCTTTGAATTTTTTCTACATTGCTAACTGAAGCAGTGGCCCATAATTGAATCCCATAACACTATAAAGTAATAAATTAAAAAATGACTTTTATTAATATTTTTCTTTTCGACATAAAACCTTAAAAATTAATATTTTTTGGAAATTAGCAAATTAAACAAATTCAAATTGATGTTTCGGGGGGTGTGATTGGAGGAATACCTGAATACCTACCCATAAAAACTTAAAAAAAATATTTTTATGTTATTAAGGCGTAGTTAATCCATTTATTTTAATAATTACATTATTTTGCAAATAAGATTTTATGTCACCACCCACAAAAGGGGGAGGAGCGAAAAATGGCATTTTAGAATCTTCAGGATCCAAGTTTAGGTTTTTGAACATTTGCTAACAAAAGTTAAATTTGCTAAATAAAAGTATTGGAAAACTTAAAAAAAAATTAATTTTTCTAAGGGTAACTTTTTTCTCCTTGGTCCGATTTACCTTATTTTATAGCTTTAAGAGTCTAGGAGATTTTTCATTAATCTAGGAGCCCTCAGTAAATTTTCGGAGCCAATATAAGCTAAAAAAAAGTTATGTCCGGCTAGATTGGCAAAATACTCCTATGTGCTGTGGTACGTTTAAGATGGTACGAAGCCCTAAATGTTTCTGGGTGCGAAATGAATCCAAAACATACTGATAATAAACTGGCATCTTGTTTAGAGATTTGTAATGGCTGTTTTCGTCTCTAAAAATTCTACTCATGGTTGGTCCGTCTATAACACACTGTGTAATTTTTTAAGTCATGGCAAAATAACCACATACGGACACCACTACGTCATAAAAGACCAAAAAAAAAAGACCCCTGTCTCCCAGTTTTGCCCAAAGTCCTCCAGGTTTTTTTTATGGGCCCTCAAAGATGTGGGGCCTCGATGTCATTTTTGCAAAAAAATTATCATTTCCTCAAGCTCATATTTTGCAAACCGTTTGAAATTTTGATATACTCTCTGAGGCAAAGTTGTAGCTCTTGTCATAAAGAACAAAAATCGCAAAAAACTTTAAAAAATTCAATTTTTTTTATCTTTTTTCCCCTGTTCAGGTCCATAGGTAGCAAACCGTTCAAAATTCAAGGAAACAATTAACTACAAAAATGAACCTAAGATTTCAATAAACAACTTTCTAGATCATATAAATGATTCTTAATACCGTTTAGGTAGCGCTTAGGTAGCCGCAAAAGTGAAAAATTTCCCGAAAATTTTTTAGCTACCTGAAGAGGGGAAAAAAGGTAAAAAAAATTGAATTTTTTAAAGTTTTTTGCGATTTTGACCTTGAAGATGAAGTTTTTTGATTTTATATGTTCACAATTTTTGTTCTTTATAATAAGAGCTACAACTTTGCCTCAGAGAGTATATCAAAATTTCAAACGGTTTGCAAAATATAAGCTTGAGGAAATGATAATTTTTTGCAAAAATGACATCGAGGGCCCACATCTTTGAGGGCCCATAAAAAAAACTTGGAGGACTTTGGGCAAAACTGGGAGACAGTGGTCTTTTTTTTTGGTCTTTTATCACGTAGTAGTGTCCGTATATGGTTATTTTTTTCCGTGTTGCACTGTGTAAGGTTATATGTTTTCCACCGCTTTTAAAACCGCCTTACCTTCTCTAAACAAGTTCAAATTAGGGATATTAAACGAAAATACTTTAAAAAGATGCGTTTTTTTCAACATAACTATTTTCTTTTATATAAATTACAGAGATCTCCATCTTCTTTTGGATCAAAAATAAATATAAAAAAGTGTAGTTCTGTGTTTTTTTAAAAGCACCAGATTACCAATTAAAAAAATGTGAAAGTAGCTGAATTCCAGAAGTGATCTTGATAGTGATTATGTGTTTAAAAACAATTTAAAATCCTTTTATTTTATGAATTTTTTAAATAAAATCATCATTCTGGCATCGTTGTTCGTTCAAAATTGTAAGAGTGCCATAGACATGACTAGAGGTAGGGTATGTCTGTGTGTATGAGTGTTTAATGCAGAGTATATTTATGTTTAAAAGTTTATATATGAAAGTGCATGGTGGTTTGTAAAGGATGTGAAAAATCAAAAAACAAAGAAGAGGCAGACTAGTTTGCCAAACGACAAAATATACTTTAAAAGAAATAAATACGAAGAAAAAAGAAAATACTAAAGCGAATAATAAAGGGTCACAATAAATAACCTTTGTTTTGTAGACACTATATTTCAAAGCTGCAATACAACAATAATAAAGAAAGAAAAAAATTACAATCAATGCTCTTCAACAAAAGCTTAAAACAACAACAAAAAAGCTCATAACAATACTTCTTAAATACTTAAAAAAAAACAATTAGTTTTTTCTCACTACAAAACAATACAAATGGAATAAAAATTAGCAAAAATATTAACAATATATAATAAATTTATAAAGTTAAATTATAAATTAAATTTATGTAAAAATATAGTAAATATTTCTTAGCCACACCCTGAAAATATGCAGTGAATTGTTTAAAATTATTGTGAAAGTAAATATGCTGTAAAAGCAAATGTTATTAACTATTAAAAATATTTTGTAAAAGATAAAGAAATCTAACACCACAAGTATTGAATATTCAGAGTATTTTGAAATAAACACATGCAGTAATTTAAGAAGAAAAAAATACAAATTAATCCTTTAAAGTTACAAAAAAATTAAAGAGAAGCAGAAAACATTAAATCAAAAATAAAAAAAAAAATGTTAAAAGCACAACATGCTTTGCTTTAACACAAACAAAAGTTTTACATGAATGAGTTTTATTTATGCTCTCTGTCTTAAATTAAATAAAAAAATTATTTGTAAAAATGCATGTGTTTAAGAGTGAGTTTATGCTGAAAAGGAAATAACAAAGTTTGTTCTCTCTCAATTCAACTAAGTTTGTTTACATTTGGAAATTTTTATCAAAAAAAGAGTATTTTATTTCCAAAAAGAGATAAAATAGAGAGTAAGTTATTACTACTACAAAAGAGCTTTATGATTTAAAAACAACGTGTAAGTTTATTTATATACAACTTTTATTTTTTGTTATTATTGTAAAGAAAAACAACAACATTTTCCTAAAATTCAACTAAAAGTTCCTGTTAAGGACAACGACCAGCATTATTTTTTTTTGCCTGGATTATTTCAACATCATTTATATTGAAGTGAATAAAATAGCAATTTAAAATTTATAACAAAAACATCATTGTCATCATCATCATCATCAGGCGGAGCCAAAAAAGGTAATAAATTAAAATATTTTAAAAGATAAAATTTGGACATTAAATTTTTTACGCGTAATAAAACGTTTTTTTGAAAACGCATTTTTGAAAACGAATAATTTTATTTGTTTCGAAATTAAAAATACATACATATGTAGCACAATTCTTGAAATAAAATATGACAAAAGAATTTATTTAATTTAATGCAAAATTTATGCGAAACACATACAATATAAAATAGTTCATTTAACATTCTATATTGAATATGTACGAGATCTGTGCAAAAGAAAAGGACCAATTTTGAATTTTGGCGGGCTGTGTATATACGATTATCGAAATATTTTTTTTTGTTATGTTGGTACACATGTGTTAGTCATATGTTGGAATTATCAGCCGATTTGTATTAGTAGTTTGTTGTTGATAACTGAAAAGGTTAGTCACGTTTGTGTGTGTTCTGCATTTTTTTCAATTTTTGACACTTTTGAAAAAAATGGATCAAAGACTATGTATTAAAAATGGAATAAAGTGATCCAAGGCATTTGCAATGTTGACTGGGCAATCCGCGAGTCCAGTTTGTCTCAAAAAAGTGTTTATAAGTAGCACAATCGCTTTAAAGAGTATCCTGGAGTTGCAACCACTTCAACAAGTGAAGAAAATATTAAAACTGTGAAAAAAATTGTTTTTAAAAATCTTCGAATCACTATTAGGAAAGTTGCAGAGGATGTTGGCATATCAATCGGCACATGTCATGCAAACTTCTCAAATGTTTTGAGCATGAAAAAATTGCTAAATTAGGTGCAAAAGCAACTGCATTACTATCGCTCAGGACATGTTGAATAACTTCAACGACAATCCAGGTTTGCTCAAAAGAGTCATACATGGTGACGAAACTTACGTATATGGTTATGACGTCAAAACCAAGGCCCAATCTTCCCAATGGAACACAGCTGGCAAAATGCAAAATTTATCCTCTTCTTTTGAACAGACTTCGTATGTGCAATAATTTCTATCGTTTACTTTACCATGTAGTATAGGTAAAATATAGTAATCGTGAAAAAATCGATTTGGGGTTTTCAACGGATCTTTATGTTTTGAGGTTTTCTGAATTCATTTTTGCTATTTACGTGATAAAGTGTGTGCATGCCACTATTTTTGTGAGTGCTCTTCAGGTCATACTTTGAAAAATCATAATGGAATTCAGTATGTGCCTTTGGTATATAAAGGTGAAGAGCTGTATAGTTTTTGGGCATAATCGCAAGGGGGAAGGGGTAGCTTAGTTGACACAGATATTAATATGATAAAGTTGTGTGTAGTCCACTCAGATTCGCACGCGAAGTGTTGCGTACTACGTTCAATATAGTAACATTAAAAGTACAAGATTAATTTTAATTTTATGATTTTATTACTTACTTATAAAAATTTTAGTTATATGGATTTAAAAGACACATTTACGTAATAACTACATCTTCTTTTGGGACGCCCATTAACTTTTAATCATTTTCTATAATGTTTATTGTAGCGATATTAATACTTCATACCTTATGTATTTTTCAAGAGTCTCCCTATAATGTTTACAAATATGGCAAAATTCGTCAAAATCCCTACCTCTAGGAAATACCTTTCATTCAATTTTAATTCACTAAAAATTTCCTCCTACATATTAACGTTCAAAACCAAGGTATATGTATACGTAAAAGTAACGCCTCTATCGGAACACAATTTAATTTGAAGTAATTGTTGTTACAGCGGCCATAGTAATACCCATTCTTTGAAAATCAAAATTATAGTAATACACCTTCTTTTGAAATTTCAAGAGTCTACCTATTCTGGTTCAAAAATAAGACCATATACTCGTCTGTGAAAATCACGTCAACATCGGAACACTCTCTAATTTTTAGTTTTTACATTCATCAACATAACCAACATAGTTTTGTATACTCTGTGTAAATTTCAAATAACGCCAATAACATGAAAACAACGTTACTCTAGCAACACCCTTTAATTTTCAGTATTTGTTATAGTGCCAAGCTCTGAAAGACATTTGGCTACGATACTTTTAAAATTAACATATTGTTTGTAAATGTTCAGCACAGGCTAACATATGGCTAGTTGAACTCTTTGTCTCGACTCGTTTCTAGTTAAAAACTAGTAATTAATTATCAAAAGTAATACAAACCCTGCTTAGTGAAGGTTTGCAGGGAGTAAATATTTCACAGATTTATCTACAAACAAAGTTATAATAATTACTGTACGTTTGCTATATGTTATTCTTACTAAATGTTTACCTATATTATATCTTTTTTATATTTTATGAAAAATGTCTCTCACAAAGCTTTGTTATACTGGTGCTAAGCTTGTTTATGCTGGTATGTTTTTATTTTCATATGGTATATTTTTAAATTCATTTCATGTAATATTCTTTTCAACACCCTTTTACTTTTTTTTAAAGAAGATACAAATATTTTCTTAATCCAATAAAACCCTAAAAATATCTGCTTTTAGCACACACACAGTCAGTCAAATAATTATATGTGCAATGCTTCAACTTTTATTTAAATTAAAATAAACAATTGAAATTGGAAAAATATGTATATTTTTTTCGAATTTATAGTTAAAAGAAATAAAAATGAAATACAAAATTATATCAAACGACTTTTTTAACATAAAAAAATTAAAGCTTTAAATTTCCGTAGAAAATATTTATATGTGCAAAAATTGTATTTAACAGATATACATATTATTTTAGTTACCAAATAAAAATTTTATATATGTTAACAAGACATTGTATTACCCCTGTATATCCAAACCAATTCGGCATGACTCTGCCAGTTTTTTTCAGGACAGACACATCAATATTGATCGATTTAACCAATATGGCTTCTTTTAGCTGCCAGCTGCCATATAGCTTGGATGATGCATATATTTTTTTGGCAGATGCTATACACCATAGATCCTCGATGAGATTGAAGTCTGGTTTTAAAGCAGACCACTCGAACATATCAATTTGTCGAAAGTTAAAAAACGTCTTTATCTTCTGCACCACTCAGATCGGTGCATTATCCTGCTAGAAGGTTGTAAATCACCAGCAAAGGTGATCCTCAAGGTGTTTACTTTGCATTCAATATTCCTAGCACAAAGCCTATTTTGAACTTCCCTTTTAATAAAAAATACCGCCCATTCCATGAGTGATTCTGCACCATGAACTGGTTTGTTGTATGCTTTCCGTGAGCGTCTAACGTCCATCCAATTTTGAGATGAGATCATCTGGTTCGTCTAAATTAAACTTTTTTGTCTCTGAATATCACAGATTCAAATTCATCTTCCCAAAAATTTATACTTTTTATAAAATACCAATGTGCATTTTTTACGTTGTTTTAGGGACTAGGTACTCATATTTAATGTCTAAATATTGTCGTATTATTTGATGAACACGTCCCTTAGTCCCATTTAGACAAAGTTCTACTTGAGGCTATAAGGTACTAAGTGCTGTACACGCCATTTGCTCACATCATCAATAGCGCATATCCGGCTGCTACGTTTATTAATACCGTAGCCATCTGGAACTTTTAAGAAATTTGTTTTCATTTTACGGTTTCTCTTTACAGAAACAGCAATTTGGCCAACTTTCCTGCCGGATTGACTCATTTACTTTATATAAAGCTAACCATCCCTGGATAAAATACTGAAATTTATATAAAAATTTTAAATTCTAAAATTTATTGTAAAGCTCTGTAAAAGGTGTTTAAAATATTTTAATAATAATATAAATAAAATATTCCTGTTTCAAGTTGTTAATTTTTCATGTCTTATGCGGCACCCTTTTCTTTTTAAAATCAAAGTCATATTCGCGAAAATTGCATCGCTATTGGAGCACTCTTTAAATTTTAGGAATTGTTGTTATAACGGCCACGGTAATACACTTTGTACAAAAATATCAGGCCTACCTATTGCGGTTCAAAAAATAAGGTAATATACGTGAAAAACATGACACTGATGGATCACCCTTTAGTAATTAGTAATTGTTACAGTGTCCGAAGTACAACATCTACTGTAAACAATTCAAGAGTCTACCTATTACGGTTCAAAAAATAAGGCTATTTAAGTAAAAATCATGTCTCTGTCGGAACACCCTTTAATTTTTTTATTATTTGTTATAGTTTCCATAGTAATAAACCTCTTGTAAAAACTTCAAGAGTCTACTTATTATCGTTCAAAACTTAGGCCATATACACGCAAAGCACGTCACTCTCGGAACACCCTTTAATTTTAAGGTTTAATTTAGTAGAAAGCGAACATAGAGCTAATTACTGTCTGCAAATTTTAAGTGGTTGCCTCCTATAGCTCAAGAAATAAAGACAGAACGGCAAATAACATCTCACTTTTGGAACACCTGATAAGTTTTAGTATTTATTGCTATAGTGGCCACCGTTATACACCTTCTGTGAAAATTTCAAGCGTCTACCTATTATGGTTCAAAACTTAGGCCTTATACATGCAAATCACACCACTATCGGAACACCCTTTAATTTTTAGGATTATTTTTATATACTTGTTTATATAGCGAACTAAGTTTTAATTACTGTTTTTAAATCTTGAGTCTATGCCTCCTACAGTTCACGAAATAGGCACATATTCGTGAATAACACCTCTCTATCGGAACACCCTATAAGTTTTAGTATTTGCTGCTATAGCGGTAACAGCTATACATCATCTGTGAAAATTTTAAGAGTCTACCTATTACGGTTCCAGAGATAAAAGGCGCTGACAGACGTACAGCCGGACAGACATTGTAGCGAAAACAATAGGGTTACGTTTTTACACTTTGACCCTAAAAACGTCTAGAGAAAAGTAATATTGCACATACTCGTATAATTATTTGACTGAGAGTATTAATATCCTCACATTTGTGAATTTATTTAAGCTTTAGCTTGTAACTGGATTCATATAGAAGATTTAATTTCTTGCAAAATTTTTTTAGGCTTTTTCCAAATTTTCTTGTACTGCGGTAGATTATTATAACCCTCTTAAATAATATTTAATTTTTTTAAACATTATCGTGTACATATATCAGGTACATATACCAAGTACATACATATGTATGTAGGTGTGTTTTAAGTTATAAAAAAAATATTAAGCTTATTAACACTTTGTACAAAATATATCTTACAAATTGCTCGCTTACATGCCGTAATGGTAGTTTATAATTCAAGTTTTTTCCTAAGGATGTGATAAAGGTAGTAATAAAATATTTTTTAAAGGTTGAATGCAGTGAGATCAAGAAAATATTAACACTCGTCTTACTTTTGCAATAAATGTTTGTTCTTAATTTACTGATGAAAATTAAAAATACGCTTTGTAATAAATTTGTCAGTTTAAAAAAATGTTAAACGTTTTTTTCCAAATATTGTGTAATAAACTTTTTAAAAATAAAACGCTCTTTTTGAGGTATAGAAATTTAGGTTAGCAAAACTGGCTTGATATGTTAAAGCTCAAGGTACATTTATCAGGTAGCCTCTCTACAGAGGGGAAATATTAAGGCGACAATTTTTAATTTCTTTTATATAGATTTTGACAATTAAACTTACAATTTTTTCCTTAAATAGTTGTTTAAATGGCAAACTCTATATAAAAAACTTTTCGCCTTAATATTTCCCCTTTAGTGAGACTAACTGATAAATGTGCCTTGTTACAGCTCTTCTTGCTTTGTGTTTGTCAATCAGAAAAATTAGTTCGATTTCATGGTAAATGGTTTTCGCGCCACTTTTATTTTACAGGACAAAAAGCATCCTCAGCTATATTGTACGATGCGTAGCGAATAAACGTGAGCATAAAACGTCTTGTTAGACTAACTTCATAATGTTCAATAATGAATTGGTCTCTTTATTCTTGCACTTGATTTCATGTGTATACAAATATTGTTGTGCTCTTAAATGAAAACATACAATAGCATTTGCTCTTCTTCCAACCAATGCAATATTTATTGTTGTTTGAAATTAAATTTCAGTAGTGAATATTTTGTTTCAATAGTGTCTCTTGATATGAAATACTGTTATAGCAGACAACATGTATGTAAATTTATGATGTTAAAAGCAAGGGTTTGTACTTTGTATTTTAGTTATTTTATATTAATTTGCGCGTTGAGTGGTTGAAAATAGAAAACTGTAGTAGATTGAATGTTTTTAACTTTTATTGATGAATAAAAAAATCTAATTTAATTTTTTCTCTCAAAAATCAGAGATTTTACTCTCAAGAAAATTTAAGTAAAATGAACTAGTGAACAATATGAAATGCTCAGCATATTTATTGCACTTGATAAAACTGTCCGGTCAAAACAGGTGCACTGATTTTTGCATTGTTTGCTCTCTTGTTCTCTGTATTTACTCTTTAGTAATATTCGACTACACATACAATCAATATTTGCGTTTCAAAAACATGCAATACTGTCCACTTGGTAACATATTGCGCTCACCCTTAGTAGCGAACTAACTAATGCTGCTAAGAATACAGGAGGAACCAAATGAATTTTTTCGTCATTGTGTTATCAACTGCAGAGGTGTCCAATCTTTGCGAAAAGCCTTGAATTTTCGGGCTGACGAAGTATTAATCGTGCAATAATTGAAGTCTTATATTACTATAGGCTTATGGGTCTGTATGATTTTTCTTTTGTATGGTATTTGCCTGGCTAGGGAATCATAGCTATCAGTAAATCCTTCCATCACTGTGATCTCTACAGGGTTTTCATCATTAACGTTCTTGTACTACAATTGTATACTTATAAGGCAGAAGAGATGGCATTTCATAAAGACGATGTATCATGATACACAACGCCTGTCACAATTGATTTTTTTAAAGAACCGTTGGTCTATTTTGTAGGGCGCTGTGAAGTCTCCGTTCTATACTGATATTCTACAAATGATTGTCATCTTGGAAAATTTACATACGGCCGCCTCCACTGCAGCAAAAACAGATACAAATTTGGATTGCGATTGGACTTCCTGCGAGCCAGCTGAGGTTATCATATGCCGAAAACCATGTTAAAGACAAAAAGGCAATTTGTTGTCTTTCGAATAAAACCAAAACCATGACAATTCACACCATTTATCTGTGTTTTATTGAATTAAAATTTCTATACTACAAACATTTATTTGTTGTAATTGGTATAAGCTCTCCATCAGTATAACCGTTAAGGCTTAGGTTGTTCATATTAAGTATTTGCCTTCTTAAATTAAAACAAAAAAAAAAAAATGTATTTGTTATTCAGCCCGTTTTCGTACAAAAGAGACGTTTGCACAGCATTTTGTATGTAACTAAAAGTCATGTAATACTTGTAAACTTAATTTGAACATAAATTTATTCTTATCTAATGGCTTGAGTTACTTTTCAAATTGAAAATTATCTAGAGACAGCACACTTAAAATTCGTTTGAGTTGAGAATCACTCTACTCCTACATAATGTAATTCACAAAACGTTTCCTTACACACTTACACGTGTTTTTAAACTTTCTGTTCTACATACAACAAGTGTAAAGTGGTAAATTAATTGTTAAAGTTTTAACATTATTCAGCTATTAACTATTTGTTTAAATGTCAAATAAAGGCCTCTACAAAGAAATAAATAATAAAAATAATGTAAGTTGAAGTTGAGGTAGAAAATATTCTTCTAACGGCAGTCAGCCATATACACGTATTCTTTTCAATATCATCACACCTACAAACCTACAGACTTTTGTTATAAAACCGCAACATTTATTTTTTTTATATTGCAAATAAAGGGAAACAAAACCAACAAACCACATAAAAATATTTTATGGTTTTGCCAACAACGTGACGTCTGAATGATTTTTTTCGCTCATAAAATAAAGAAAATATTGTTACGTTTAAGTTGCATGTTGAAGTATTTGGATGTGTGACAAAATTGTAGTGTTCGAATATTTCAAAAGCTACACACACACACACTGATAAATGGGAAAATACGTTACAAAAGTTTTTTACTTCCTTCTATTAAACATGTGTTAAGAGGTTGTAGTTAGAAGTGTATCATAAAAAATTCAATACACATTGTTATAAATTATATACTCTATTGATAACTTTATATGTTTATTTAATAAATAAATTTGTGAAATATGTATAGTATTTATGATTTAATAAAATTTTCAATACTTATTAATAGAAAGGATAAGAGGCGCGATTGTAATCACTAATGCCCTTATGCAAAAAAAGTCTACTTGAAGTGTACTTTATTTTTTTTTTTTTTTTGTATAAGAGCATAAAAGTTTTATATTAAAATAAAACATTTTTAAAATTTAAATTTTATTAGTCGAACTATTTATATTACATACATATCAAATTTGTAGTCAAGATTAAGTTCGTTTTATTCTCTCTAAGAAAGAATAATTTAAATTACAATTTAGGTGATAATATTAAAGAAAAATTGGGAAAATTAAATTTGTGAGACACCAGCAGAGCGGAATGCAAATTTTCTAGACAGCTACGTCCGTCATCAGCACTCTTCGTATCTATCTATCAAATTTTATATGTACTTACTTACTTAGGTGGCTATTACAGAACAATTGTTCCTGTAGCCGAACGTAAAATAGATTTCCAAGCGCCTCGATCTTCTGCGCTTCTTCTCCAGTTTCTGACACCAAGTTTCGAGATGTCTTCCTCAACTTGATCTCTCCATCGAAGTTTCGGTCTTCCCCTTCTGCGTGAACCATCACCAGGTTCGTATTCAAATTACTTTCTAGCTGGAGCATCTTCATCCATTCTCACAACATGACCTAGCCAACGCAATCGTTGTAATTTGATACGTTTGACTATGTCTATGTCGGCATACAGCTCATACAGCTCATGGTTCATACGACACCGATATTCTCCGCCAACGCAGATTGGTCCATAAATTTTTCGAAGAATTTTTCTCTCAAATACTCCAAACACAGCATCATCTGCTTTCGCAAGTACCCATGCTTCGGAACCATATAATAGCACGGGTAGTATCAGTGTCTTGTAGAGAGTGATTTTTGTCTGTCGAGAGGTGGCCTTGTTTTTAAACTACTTACCTAGTCCAAAGTAGCATCTATCATTTTATATGTATTAAAATATAAAATTTATATGCAGATGAAATTTGAAGTCAAGCTTAAGTTAGTTTTATTCTCTCTCAGGAAGCATAATTTTAATTACAAATTAGGTGATTAATATTAAAGGGAAATTGGGAAAGTCTTCAGCATTCTTCACATCTATCAAACTTTGGGAAGTGTTAAGTTCTAAACAACATATATTTAACCAACCAAACTCAGATAAAGAAATACGAGAAAAATCTCATTCAATCATGTATCGTCAGTTGGTGAGAACGAAGTATACCACTACCCAAAGTTTGTTGGATATTTTTATTTTAATATTTACCACTATATATTTGTTGTTGCTATAACCAACCTTCGCCCATAAGGGTATTTTGGCAACCTAGGCGAACATTTACTTTACTTTTTACTTTACCATACGTAGTATAAGGTAAAGTATAGTAATCATGAAAAAAATCGAGGTGGGGATTTTGACGGATTTATACGTTTAGAGGTGTCCTGAATCCATTTTGACTATTTTCGCGATGATGACTGTGGGTGGGTGGGTTTGTATGCCACTATTTTTGTGGGGTTTGTACAGGTCATACCGTTTGACATATCAAAATAAAATTTAGTATGTGCCTTTGGTATGTGGTGATGAAGAGCTGTATAGTTTATGGGCATAATCGGGAGGGGGCAAGGGGTAGTTTCCTTACCACCAAATTTTGTGAACGCTCTACATGTCATACCGTATGACATATTAAAACGAAATTCAGTATGTACCTTTGGTTTATGGAGATAGAGAGCTGTATAAATTTTGGCCATAATCGGGAAGGGGCAAGAGGTAGTTTACCTAACACCACAAATCGAAAAAAATTTTTTTTTGATTTGAATATACTTTGAACTTTTATTCTTTATGTAATATATCCATAAAAATATCTGTTTCCATTTGGTATGGTGAAGTTTTATATAATATTGGATCTAAAAAGTTTTTGAGAGTGAGAAATATGTCTTCTTGCCATAGCATGTTAAAGTTCAATTAAAGGAAAAATTAAATCAAGAAGAAAAAAGTTCCCCTTAGAAAAACTATTCTACCTCTAAAAAATGCAAGTTTTTTTTATTAAATTTTCTCGTCATTTTGTTATTCATTGCAACTGTTAAGGTCAAAGAATGTCCAAAAATTTGAAGCTGGATCCAGGTGATTCTAAAATGTAATTTTTAGCCCAACCCCCTTTTGGTGGTGGTGAAATAAAATATTATTTGAGGGGGAGGTATTCCTCCAATTGCACCCCCAATCCATCCCTGTAAAATAATAATTTTTTAATTTTTTTGGCCAATTATTTAAAAATATTTTTAAACTTTCCAACGTCTAACCAATGCCCAAGAATTTTTGTAATTTAATATTTTATAGTATTTAATTTATCTATTACGATAAATTTTATTTAAAATTAAAAAACTTGCCAATAGCTATATTTAGGATTTTGTTGGAGCGATAAGTAGTTTTTTGTTATAATAACGAAGATAATGCTCATTACTATAACTTGTCCTTAAAACAACTTCTCCTTTGCACCAAGATGATAATGAATTCTTCTTTGCATGTTTCTTTAAAGGTGTTAGTTGTTTTACTTCATCGTCTTGCACACCTTTATATGTTTCTTTTAAGTTTTGTAGCTCTTGTCGGAGAACAGACAATTTCTTTAAGCAGTCTTGAGGCATCTTTTTTCTCACAAGTTTGTAATTGTTTTTGGGCAGCATGCATCAATAATTTAGCATCGAACTGATTTCTTATGATTTCAGTTTTTCTTCCCTTACTTTCGTTTTTTCTTTACGCGAAATGTCAATATAATTTGATTTTTTTTTTTCATTCTTTAAACAGTCCTTTACTGCTGATATATCACCATCTCATTCGTGCTCCATTTTGAAATGTCGCACAATTTTTTAACTAAGAATTGCAATTTCTATTCAACGGTGTTTGCATTAGATTCCTGCAGTTTTCGTTCAAGCCAATGTACCAAGAAGCAAAGCGTTTTTTTTTTTGTAGATAGTACTAATGTAGGGCTTTTTGCACTACTAAAATCCCCACTTTTTGAAATAGCAACACACATGGGCATTAAGTCCATAATTTTTTCTTATTTCATTTTTATTCCAAACAACTTTTTTTATCTACAAGTTTTTTAAAATTTAGCATTTTAATATTTCATCAAGTTTTAATGAACATCCCGCCCATCCCGGTCACGCAAGGACAGAACCAGGTTTATATTAATTGTAATTCTGACTTTCAATTTATTTCTTATTTTTTTTTTTTAAATTTTGAAAGGCTAAAATATTAATCCGCTAGTAATATTCTAATAATTTAAGAAATATATATTTTCCATTTGTCCCCATGTGATAAACAGTTCTCGAGTTATGATTAATTGTTAGAGTATCCACTCGATCAATCAACGATCGAATAATCGTAGGGTTTTATGTCGATTAATTGTTTGAGTAAGAAAAATTGCTAATTTCGATTAAAAAATTACTCGAACAAATTATATGTGTTAATCGAAAAATTGACTACAATTAATTTCTATTAGGATTTCCAATAAATTCGAACTTAACGTCTTTAGTAAACATTCAGAGAAAAAATAATGCAACCATGACAAACCTACTATTTTTTGCATTCAGTTTATGAACATAGAATAAAGAATTTCATAACATGTGTTTTTTAAAATACATATTTACTATTTATCAGACTATATGATTTCTGGCCTAATAATGAAAATGCGAATATTTATCATCAAAAATAGTTTTATTGTTTTTCAAAGTATTCTCCAGCATGATTCATACACTTTTGCATGCGCTCAAACCAATTGTCGAAGCACTTTTTCCATTCCGATTGAGACACCTCCAAACCATGGTTTTTGAACGCTTCAACAGTATCTTCTGGCGACGATAATCGTTTTCCTTGATGTGCGGGAATAAAAAGAACTCATTGGGTGTCAAGTCATGGCTGTACGGCGGATGACCCATCAATTTGGCCCGTCAAAAAGGCGCTGTTTTTTTTAATTGAAAATAACAATTACAAGTAGTTGGAATTGATTTTAGTCTCTGATTTAAATCACAATTACTTGTAATATGTAACTAAGAATATGCAATTACACATTATCTCTAATTATAATTATAATTGTAATTAAAGGGTAATTTAATCTCCCTATGTCTGCTTTCAATATGCTACATAATGCAAACCTTTACAGGTGTATAGTTTATCGAAATAGATAAACAGGAAATTATCCTTTGTCTAAGTATTATTTAAAGCATGTTTAAGAATTTCTCTTACGACGGGGATTGCTTACATGTCCATGTGTCTAACATATTTACATAAGTGTGTTTGAAGTGCAAAAGTAAACAATAAAAATGATATTTGCATTTCATAAAAAATCGACAAAATTTATGAAATAATTCATGTTTTTGTTTTATGTCACAATAGAATTATAAATTAAATTCTAAATAAATAATTTTATAAAAACCCAAAGTTTTTTAAAAATTTATTTATTTAAGCCAAAAATCAACAAATTTCAACTATAATAAATAGGTCTACTAACTCATAAACATTTATTAAATTCTAACTTAATTATTGAGCATACTAACGAAGACCTTCACTCGTTATAGTGAAAGACTTTTTGGGAATCGATCCTACAACCCCCAGACTGATAGACTACTAGCCAATTGGGCCACCTAATTCATATATTTTATATTACCGAAAGCCTATGAAATTAGCTTATATTATTTATGCTCAAAGTTTTATTTGCGTATTGTTAGAAGAAATCTATACATATAATAAAATAGTAACTCATTTCCGTCTGTCTGTTTGCTTTTCATTGACGTTCGCATCACGTAAAAACTACTGGATGGGTTTTAACAAAATTTTGGGAGTCGGTACCTAATTATCCTGGTCCCAATATAGGATACTTTTTTTCTGCAAAAATATCTTATTTCTAAGAGAAAATGGAGAAAATACAGTGAAAGTACGTTTCCGATATAAAAGTACTGCTTAGTACAGCTCGGAACCTTTAATTTTTGAAAATTGTATATTTTAAAACACAGATCGTTTTAACTAATGGGTGATTTTTTTGAGGTTAGGATTTTCATGCATTAGTATTTGACAGATCACGTGAGATTTCAGACATGGTGCCAAAGAGAAAGATGCTCAGTATGCTTTGACATTTCATCATGAATAGACTTACTAACGAGCAACGCTTGCAAATCATTGAATTTTATTACCAAAATCAGTGTTCGGTTCGAAATGTTCAAATGTGACAAATTTTGTTCAGCGATGAGGCTCATTTCTGGTTGAATGGCTACGTAAATAAGCAAAATTGCCGCATTTGGAGTGAAGAGCAACCAGAAGCCGTTCAAGAACTGCCCATGCATCCCGCAAAATGCACTGTTTGGTGTGGTTTGTACGCTGGTGGAATCATTGGACCGTATTTTTTCAAAGATGCTGTTGGACGCAACGTTACGGTGAATGGCGATCGCTATCGTTCGATGCTAACAAACTTTTTGTTGCCAAAAATGGAACAACTGAACTTGGTTGACATGTGGTTTCAACAAAATGGCGCTACATGCCACACAGCTCGCGATTCTATGGCCATTTTGAGGGAAAACTTCGGAGAACAATTCATCTCAAGAAATGGACCGGTAAGTTGGCCACCAAGATCATGCGATTTGACGCCTTTAGACTATTTTTTGTGGGGCTACGTCAAGTTTAAAGTCTACAGAAATAAGCCAGCAACTATTCCAGCTTTGGAAGACAACATTTCCGAAGAAATTCGGGCTATTCCGGCCGAAATGCTCGAAAAAGTTGTCCAAAATTGGACTTTCCGAATGGACCACCTAAGACGCAGCCGCGGTCAACATTTAAATGATATTATCTTCAAAAAGTAAATGTCATGGACCAATCTAACGTTTCAAATAAAGAACCGATGAGATTTTGCAAATTTTATGCGTTTTTAAAAAAAAAAAAGTTCTCAAGCTCTTAAAAAATCACTCGTTACTTAGTACGGCATGGCACCTTTGTTTATAATTAAACACAAATGGCGCTAATACTGCAAAATAGCTAATTGAATAACATTTGTATTTGTTTTAAGTCGCGTGCGTGTTGTATAATTTGGTTATATTGTTAAATACATACGTTGGTAATTATGCGATTGTTATTTAGCGTTAATTTTTAAAATTTAGTAGCAATACTACGACTTGTTTGTGGCTATAAAATACTGTTATTAATAGTTTCTTCTTAGTTTAGTTGCATTTTTCTCTTATAGGTGCTACTCTATAAAAGTAAGTCTTACAATAGGTGTGGACGCCCACGACGTGGCGGGCACAGCTAGTGAAAATATAAAATGAAAATAATTTTCTAACTAACATAAAGAAATCAATGAAACATTTTTAAACCTCATCTACAAGTTGTCATTAGTAAAATATATTATTACTCAAATTTGTATGGTTGTCTTTTCTCATTGTGTACAAATTTTAAAAATATTAAAAACCTTAATCGAAGAAAATTAAAATTGCAAAATCGATTATTTGTCGAATAAAATCAAACCCCGATTAAGTGGATGCTCTATTAAGTATACTAATATGAACGATTGATTCAGGTACTAATATTTACCATGCCCCTCAAAGTAACACAGTGCAACACGGAAAATAATAATCATATACGGACACCGCTACGTGATAAAAGACCAAAAAAAAAGACCTCTGTCTCCCAGTTTTGCCCAAAGTCCTCCAGGTTTTTTTATGGGCCCTCAAAGATTGGGGCCTCGATGTCATTTTTGCAAAAAAATGATCATTTACTCAAGCTCATATTTTGCAAACCGTTTGGAATTTTGATATACTCCCTGAGGCAAAGTTGTAGCTCTTGTCATAAAGAACAAAAATTGTGAACATATAAAATCAAAAAAACTTCATCTTCAAGGTCAAAGCCGCAAAAGTGAAAAATTTCCCGAAAATTTTTTAGCTACCTAAGCGCTACCTAAACGGTGTTAAGAATCATTCCTAGGAAGTTCATATGTTGTTTATTGAGATCTTAGGTTCATTTTTGTAGTTGATTGTTTCCTTGAATTTTGAACGGTAACAAGGGAAAACACGTAAAAAAAATTGAATTTTTAAATTTTTTTGCGATTTTGACCTTGAAGATGAAGTTTTTTCGATTTTATATGTTCACAATTTTTGTTCTTTATAACAAGAGCTACAACTTTGCCACAGACAGTATATCAAAATTCCAAACGGTTTGCAAAATATGAGCTTGAGTAAATGATCATTTTTTTGCAAAAATGACATCGAGGCCCCACATCTTTGAGGGCCCATAAAAAAAAACCTGGAGGACTTTGGGCAAAAGTGGGAGACAGGGGTCTTTTTTCGGTTTTTTATCACGTAGTGGTGTCCGTATATGGTTATTTTGCCATGACTTAAAAAATTACACGGTGTGTAATCTCAACGTTATAGAAAAAAAAGAACTGAAAGTAAGTTCCTATTAAGCGCGTTAAATCCTATTTATTCACCCCATTTTTAGAGGAGGATTTCTCTGCTGAACAATGTTATTAGTGATTTTTTGGCTATAAGTTAGAAACCAATAAAGGGTTATGAAGTGCACACAAAATATCAAAATATCCATTCAAGGATTGGCGATGAAAAATGCTTGTAAAGCTAATAAAAAGGGAAAACATAATACAAAACTCTAATTTAATGCTGGATGAAATTTGCTGAAAGAAAATATAAAAAAGAAACTGAAAAATAAAAAAAAAACTGACGTTGAATTTAATACTTTGGACATGTTGTCGATGTGAAACTGTCATCAACGATATCATACACATAAATGTTACACACCACCAAAATCAAATACAAACATATAAAGTCAGAAAGAATTGTAATTTTTGCTAAATGATTTTGGGTGTACAGCAAAACCAGGAAGGAAGCAACACATTCAGACAGCAATACCGAGCATTTATTAACCACAAAAAATACACATCTAAGAGATTGTAGAAGTTGCTGATATTAATGCTGGAGTAAATACAATAAGAATAAGATCCATAAAGAAGACAAAAACTACAAATACAACAATGTAGTATAAGAAATAATGAAAACGGAAAACATAAAACTTTTTGTAGCTATTGACAAACATTAATCCCCACCCCCCCCCCCCCCCCCCAAGAAAAAAAATCTAGAACAGCTCACATAAACAATACTATAATAACTACTACCACCCAGCGGTTAAAATAAGGCCTTCCTACTTTAAGCCTTTTTAATGATCTTAATTTGGTCATTTTCCATTTTTTCCTAGGAATACCCTCTAGAGATTTTGGTTAGCTCTACGCTCCAAAATATTCGATACACATTTTTAACATCTTTTCGCTTAGAAGGAAAGCATTATAGTGTTTTTAGATTTTTCCTTTTATTTCGAAAAAATTTAAATTCAGTATGTGCCTATGGTATATGGCGATAAAGAGCTTTATAGTTTTTGGGCATAATAGGAAAGGAGCTTTACTTGACCCTCCAAAACGAAAATAATATTTTTTTCAATATACTTTGAACTTTTAATATATCTTATAAAATATATCTAATATATATTTGTTTCCATGAGGAAAGCGTAGAATGTTGGGCACTCCAGATTTTTTTAATATAAAAAAAAATTTTCCGAAAAACTAAAGAAGCTATGTATGTAAAACAGATGATAAACAAAAGACAAGAAAGAAATTAGACATAAAATGATAGATAAAAATTAATCAAATATCATGTTAGTATTAAGTGTAGACTGCCCATGGTAATGTTATTTCTGCGTCTTAACATGGCTGTTAAAACACTTGTTCTAAATGCTCTTGTATAACATGACTACCTGTGTTATAAAAGAGCTTTTGTTGTTGTTTTATTTTAATTTGACAGTTTTATTTGCAAACAGCGTCATCTGTTGCTCAACAGTACTAATAAATCTGCTTTGCTGTAAGCATTCAAACAACGTAGATGGAAAAAAGAAAATCATATCCAATCAGAACATGACATAAAATGTTTTCGCCACCTATAACAACACGAGCAAATTAATATCGTTGTCGGCTAGTGGAGTGTAAAGAAAAGGAATTGTTTAATTTTTGAAAGACAAAAAGAAGTAAAATGGGTCCGTGCTTCTATCTCTTACACAAAAATTAAGCCTTGTGCAGAGCGTTGCCAAATTGTGTTTTTTTTCTGTGTAATTTACCGAAGCGTTATTTTTATACAGATTTATCTTACAAGACTAATATGAAGGAAACAGAAATGAGTTAAGTTTTGTTTGGGGTGTTTTTCCCATTTAAAAAAGTGTTTGATGTAATTTTTTTTTAGCAAAGTACTTGGCAACACTGCTAGTGCAAGAAACTTTTCCCTTTGGAATACACCTTGCATATAGTCACTTTTAGTAGTTAATTGGATTTATTAAGGGCATTGGTTGCATCTCGTAATTTTATACGTAAAAATTCAGTTTAGCCTTTTGAAGACCATACATTTTTGACTGAAACGATTAACATTCTGGTTTGCTATGATGCATGAAATTGCACAAACTGTTATTCTTATATTCTTATAATGTAATACAACCTTGCACAAATTTGGTGTATTTATAAAGAGTCGAATATTTTAAGAAAACAAAAGTCAAGTTTAGTTTGTTTTGATTTCTATTTTCGATACTCCGTTGAATTAAAAAGATTACTTTTCTCAAAAAGGTTTATGCGTGGTTTAAGAATTAAAAGTGATTAAATCAAAAGGGCCGGAGAAGGCAGGCCTACACGTGTACAACAAGTTAAAACATAGTGTCGGCGCCTACTTGCACCGTTTTTAAAAATTGTGATTTTAGTTATGGGGGATTCCATGTCAAATCAACCAAAAAAAAAAAATGTTTTTTTTCAATTTACCATTTTAGATTTTATTAAAAATTTTTTATTTACATTCCTTGACTCCCTGAATCCAAATATACGAGTATTTATAAAAAAAGCTTCTATCCCTTACGCTATAAAAATTAAAAGTGATTAAATAAAATAGGCCGAAGAAGGCAGGCCTTTTTTACGGCATTTGTGAAGGAGTATTATAATGTTGGTATATACAAGTAATTCTTCCGAAACAATTATATTTATAAGTACATATTTATATATAAAGAAAACAGACTTTTTAACACATTCTGTCGAACATTTAGTATTATACCCCCCTTGTTGTGGGGATTTTTCTCTTTATAATAAGTTCGATCATCTCCCGAAATCAGTTGAACCAATTTAAGAAACCCCAAATTCTTTTTTTTTTGAGGCCCTATGCTCCTTTTAGGATCAATATATATATATATATGGGCAGTAGGCGTGGTAGTGGGCGTAAACACTTAATTTTATATTTTTTTCTTACCGGTGATGGCTAACACCTGTGAGCAAAAATTTGGTTCAAATTGGATCGCGTTTACTAAGTCGCACAGTCGCACAGAGGCAATTAGGCCAAAAATTAACTTTAAGAAATGTAAAAATTTAAATATGCAGCTCGACAGACAAAATTCTGCATATAATGATTTCTCTTTGACCAACACTTATTTAATGTACTTAGAATGGTCATTTTATTTCTATAATACAGTTTTTTTCAGATCCAAATATAATGAAATTTGCTAAATTTCAATATATTTGGATTTGCGGCATTTGAATTTGCGGCACCTCTTACCCAAATCCAATCTTCTTTCAACTTTACAATCGACTTCCAAATAGCAAATGGAAACTTTTTCTCACTGTTACATATTGAAATAGAAAAAAATATTTTTTCGTTCCACCATAATGTACACATATCTAAATTTTTTATTTACTTGATTTACGTTAAATTTATAAAATGCAA
The DNA here is from genome assembly GCA_949628195.1 of Phasia obesa. NCBI lineage: Eukaryota > Metazoa > Arthropoda > Insecta > Diptera > Tachinidae > Phasia > Phasia obesa. The sequence goes on from OX451217.1 coordinate 51,682,367, forward strand.
TTAACGACCACATAATTATTTAATTATGAGAAAACCACGCTGTTAAGCAGACTTTAATTGTACATGATTGATCATTTAAGTTTTTTTTTTTTAAATTAAAGATAAATTACATTTAGTATGTATATACGAAGTCAAGAATTGGGTTTGTTTTTTTGCAAAAAGAAGGGAGTGTATGCTCCGCAATGATAATGCGTGCAACTGGATTAATTCCCTAGTGGGCGATGTAGAATAAGTAAAGAGGCCTTTTAGAAGGCCCTCATCCCTTTACGTTTTATTGCTAGATTCATTTAACTAAAACTACACACACTACAACTACATGAAAGAGAAAGATAAACTCATACAAACATATGAATACGTTCAAGCGATGCATGCACTGTGGCACTTGTGAAAAATCTAAAGATACTTTATAATATAAACCATCTCAATTCAAAGAACTATATATGTATATTCACGTCTGTGAACACATTCCTTAATTTGTTACCCTTGATTGTGAGTGCTAAAGATGTAGAGCAAGTACACGGTATACGTTAGTTGCAAAAAAAAAATATGAAAAAGAACTGTTCATTCTGTTCGTTTGAATGTGGAGACATTCAGCTTTTGACAACTTTTATTTGAAAATATAGAATTTTAGTTTATCATAAGAAATAAAATATTATTTATTTACGTTTAAAATGTAACAAAACATTGATGTTTAAGTTCACAAGTTTTGTAAAAATTTTTGCTGCAAGTTTATGTTTCAGTTTTTCATCTAAAAATATAAGAAATAATATAACAAAATACAAGAATTCATTATCGAAAATTAAAAATATATGATATAACAAGTATCATCGGTGATTTTATTTATACAGACATGTACAGCATTACCTATATTGTTGACTCTTAACATAAAATAAAATAAGTCGTATGAGAAAAAACTCATTATGCGTGCATTAAAGAAATAGAAGACAGCGGCGATGCAGTTAAATGAAAACAAATTCCGTTGTCTACAATTATCGCTACTTAATGATATTGAAGACGTCAGCTACATCGTAAACTCTGACATTGTTGTAGAAATACTTATTTTGCTTTTATAAAATTAAATAGCTTTTTCAAAAAATTATTAATTGTAACATACATATATTCTTAATATTAAAAATATGTTATGTTACAATCATGATTTTCATTTTCATAGAAATATTGATTTTTTTTTTAATTTTTCGCAAATTGTTTCTAAAATTTTTTTTTGTAAAAATATATTTTTAAAATTTTTTGTAAAATTTTATACGAATATTTTGTGGAAAATTTTTTAAATTTTTTTTCGTAAAATTTTTCTGTATAAATATCTTTTTGAGAATGTTTTTAAAAGTTTTTTGTAAATATTTTAAAATTTTATTGAATTTTTTTATTGATTTTTTAAAAAAAATTTCATCATATTGATCCCCTAAATGCCCTTTAACTGCTCCTATTTACAAGCGGGTACCCTGTGGATCCATTGGCTACCTCTATGTGTATTGCTTTCTATAAATGTCTTTAAAACAAATCAAAGCAGAAAAACCCTATCAACCTAAAAGCAAACAAAAATCGCCCCTCCCAAGGGGTTATTTATCCCCCAAGATCTGTATGCACTCCTTGCGATCTACCTGTCGAGTCTAATATTTATTTGACAAAAAAAAGCAAATAAGAATTATTAAAGCCGAAAAAAAACAAAAAACTTGAAAAAATATAGGTGGACGTAGTTTTTGGCCCGCAGTCTCCAAAGGAATGATCCGATGTTTCTGAATTGCAATCCAAAAATTTTCGAAACTATGCCTGACAGATTGGTGTGATTAAATTTTTTGTATCTCTTCTTATGCCTAGGCATATGACATTACTATATATAACTTATGGGCTCGGAAATGAGTATTGTAGAAATTACACACGGAATGACAAACTTATATATACCTTTTACACCTGTGGTGAAGGGTATATGTTGTGCAATCTTTCTCTTTTCTTCATTAATATTGCTTTTTTGTTTATATCGTGTGGCAATTGCAGCAATTTTTATGGATGTATACATTTGTTTACGTTATAAATTTTATAATTAAAATTACGAATGAGAGGACACAGCGAATTTCAAGAGTACATGCTTATGTGTACTTGAATTGCAGCGACAAAAGTCGCCTAATGTAATTCAGCACTAATCATGTTGTTAAAAACAAAATAAGGTATAAATACACTAGCATACGATATTTTTGAGAAATTTACAGCAGCATAAGTTTAAGTTACCCAAAATTTGATTTTTTAAAAAGATAAAACACTATTGGCCTTACTTGTCCCGTACGGAACTAAGAAAATGTTCTATAACATTTAATGTAATCGTAATAAATATAGCATTTTGGTAGCAATATCCTGCTATTTTTTTCCACATTTCATTATTAAATTTTGAAGACTTAATTTAAAAAAATATTCACCGAAATTTAAAAAAAAAGGTTGACTAGTCAGTTTAGATTGGCCTGAGGTTTCCCATACGAAACCACACTTCAATTTAATATTTTCAAGTTAATCAAAACCGGAAAAATCTCTTAAGTTAGGGCAAAATACAGTGTCAACTTAAAAAGATTTTAAGCAATTGATTAGTATGTTTATGGCAATACGAGATAGTTTTTTAGACATTGCTTTACTTGAAAACATGGTTAAAGTGTCCCTCCCGTACGCAACTTGGAATGGCTGTAGAGAAGAATTTTGTTGTGATACTTTTTTTCATTTAATTAAAAACAAACCTTGAATATCTTAATCGCACCCAAAAAGTCTCAGAATGATAGCACACTACCTTTTTACCATCCTAAAAGTATATTGTTGATAATGTGCTTTAAACAGGATTGGAAAAGTTCATACGATCGTACTTTTTTGTTTACTATTTGATTGTGAAAAGTGCGGTGTAGCTTTTCTGGTTCATTTAATAATTTCAACGTACTTTGCAAGCACGCATGTATACAAGCAAGATCTGACAACAAGTACGTGTAAGATCATAAAAAACTCAATGTAGATATATGAACTGAAAGTTTCGCCCCTTAGAAATTTTTAGAACAGTTCAGAAAATTCGAGAGCATTGCACACTGTGTAATTTTTTAAGTCTTTGCAAAATAACCATATACGGACACCACTACGTCATAAAAGACCAAAAAAAGACCCCTGTCTCCCAGTTTTGCCCAAAGTCCTCCAGGTTTTTTTATGGGCCCTCAAAGATGTGGGGCCTAGATGTAATTTTTGCAAAAAAATGATCATTTCCTCAAGCTCATATTTTGCAAACCGTTTGAAATTTTGATAAACTCTCTGAGGCAAAGTTGTAGCTCTTGTCATAAAGAACAAAAATTGTTAACATATAAAATCAAAAAAAAACTTCATCTTCAAGATCAAAATCGCAAAAAAACTTTAAAAAATTCAATTTTTTTTACCTTTTTTCCCCTGCTCAGGTCCATAGGTAGCAAACCGTTCAAATTTCAAGGAAACAATCAACTACAAAAATGAACCTAAGATCTCAATAAACAACTTTCTAGAACATACGAACTTCCTAGGAATGATTCTTAACACCGTTTAGGTAGCGCTTAGGTAGCCGAAATGAATTTAAAAATTTTCGGGAAATTTTTCGCTTTTGTGGCTACCTAAGCGCTACCTAAAGGGTGTTAAGAATCATACCTAGGAAGTTCGTATGTACTAGAAAGTTGTTTATTGAGATCTTAGGTTCATTTTTGTAGTTGATTGTTTCCTTGAATTTTGAACGGTTTGCTACCTATGGACCTGAAGATGAAGTTTTTGATTTTATATGTTAACAATTTTTGTTCTTTATGACAAGAGCTACAACTTTGCCTCAGAGAGTATATCAAAATTTCAAACGGTTTGCAAAATATGAGCTTGAGTAAATGATCATTTTTTGCAAAAATGACATCGAGACCCACATTTTTGAGGGCCCATAAAAAAAACCTGGAGGACTTTGGGCAAAACTGGGAGACAGGGGTCTTTTTATTTGGTCTTTTATCGCGTAGTGGTGTCCGTATATGGTTATTTTTTTTCCGTGTTGCACTATGTTCTTCAACATTAAAAAACTGAGTTAAATATAAAAAACCGAAAATTAAAATTACGTCTTTACACATTTCGATGTATTAATATTCTAGACATATCCACTTTCTCTGTACATTTAAGTACAACATAGCCTTTTCTCTTGTTGTGCTGGTACATTTACAATGACATGTTGACACAAATGCCAATAGCAACAACAAACGACCGATATAAAATGATGATAGCAAAAGAAAAAAAAGTATTTTATGTCGTCCTTGCCAACAATAATGTAAGATTATTTAACATTTTAATAATTCACGTTTTATTACAAATATATTCTTCTAGTCACTCGTCATTACAATTAATGGCAGCACTTCAATCTAGTGCATATAAATGATGACTATTTTAGATACAGCATCAGGTATTTGTTCTCGAATTAATAAAATCTATCTCAATTTAATATTAATTATCTTAATTATTATATGTACTTAATAAACATATAGTAAAAAACATTACTTTAATATGCAGATGCTTAAGTATCAAATAGTTTTAAAATTAAAACATTAATAGTCCCTGTCGTCATATAATGCATTCTGACGTGAGTACGGCTGCAGTGACCGAAAGTGCCATCCAAGAATCGATCTCAACAACTCGCGGATTATTTGCGACGAAGCATATTTTCATCTCGGCGACTATGTCAACAAACTAAATTGCTTTACTTGGGGATCGGAAAACTAGTACGCCTTTGTGAGAAAAACCAAGGAATTCCTAGAGACTGAAAGTGTGATGAGGATTTTCTGGAAATGTCAAATCAGTTAACGACGAACGCTACACAGCCATAATTATGTACTAAAATGAAAGCGTTAAACTTGGTTAATCGTTGTCTTTAACAAGATGGTGTACTATATTCCACAGCTCTTCAAACAAACGATATATTGCGCACTAAGTTCTATAATCGAATTATCAGCCAAAAATTATACACACCCTAAACCTAGTACCGTCCAAGCCATTCGTGAGATAAAACCAATAAGAAGGTCGTGGAAAATTTGACTGACCAGATAAGCCGCAACAGTCACATGAAAACGTATTCAATAAATATGGGGAATATCTATTATCTATATCAATATAATAAAACAGTAACTTATTGCCTGTCTATCTGTGTTCGCATCACGTAAAAACTACTGGATGGATTTTAACAAAATTTTGTGAAGAGATACCCTAGTATCTTTATTCAAATATAGGATACCTTTAGTCCGCAAAAATATCTTATTTCCTAGAGAAAGTGGAGAAAATGCAGTGAAAGTACGCAATTTTACCGATATGCATACTTTAAGGCGCATATTTTAGTAGGGATGAGACCCTTTATATAAAGTAAATACATAAACCATAAAGCACTAAAAAAGAAAGGTTTGCAAAGCAAAATCGAATAAAATATTGTAAGGACGCTGACGAAGTGGCAGGCACAGTTAGATTAATAAAGTCATATTATTCCACCAGAAAAGTAGTTTTCTTCGGCCATATTTAAGTTTTAATCAATTTGAAGAAAAAGATAGTCAAGCTTGAGGCCAGTTTATTTGTCATAAAAGTTTTTATTTGGAATTTATTTATAATATAATAATATAATGAGTATGTATGTCACTATTTTTGTGAAGTCTCAACAGGTCATAACGTTTGACATATCAAAGTGAAATTCAGTATGTGCCTTTGGTATATGGAGATAAAGAGCTGAATAGTTTCTGGGCATAATCGGGAAAGGGCAATCGGTAGATTACTTGACACCCCAATTTTTTGAAAGATCTACTGTTTGACATATGAAAATGAAACTCAGTGTGTGGCTTTGTTATATGGCGATGAAGAGCTGTATAGATTTTGGACGTGTTCGGAAAGGGGGCAAGGGATTGGTTACTTAACACCCCAACCGATAATAATTATTTTTTTGATTCGAATATACTTTTAGCTTTTATTCATATTCATAAAAATATCTGTTTCCATGAGATATGGTAAAGTTGAGTGTAGGTCACTCCAGTTTTTTTTTATCTTCCGTTGCCTAATGTCTTCTCTTTATTCTACTTTTAGAAGTAGTAAGCTTTGAATTTTCATTCATTGTCAATTTCAAATAAGCCTACGCATGGGCAAGCATATGACAGCAGGAATTGTGTTTAAACATCTAATCTACTATTACTATTTACAGCAAAAAATAGCTACAACGGTTGAAAAGATCTTTGAAAGTTTTATTCATTAAAACCGGCTGCACAATTGCTGCTTTTCACCAAATAAAATGTTTAATAAGCACGGCGAGCGGTATATTACAAAAAAATAAAATAAAGGTCAATCTTAAGCTCCTTCCAAAGCTCAAACAATATTGAAACTTGAAACTGTTTGCCTGTTGTTGAATGTAGCCTGTTTGCAGGATGTAGCATTTTGAAATTCGGTATCTTAGTCGTTGATTAAAAATATTCGGCTCAGATATCAACGTTTATGTGTGATGATATCCTAGTACTGCGATCACCGCAAAAAACCGTAAGGCAACCGTGAAGCATTGTGTTACCCGTGTCATAATTTGGGATTGTATTTTAAATTTTGGTATCGGAAAATACCATTCAATATCTCAACTATTGACACATTTAAGTATTTGTGGTGTGAAGAATCTAGTTATGTTATTGGGTTTTTGATTTCATCAGCACAAATCAAGTATTGCGAAAACTTAAATTATATATACAGCTGCGGTCAGAAAAATAGCACCAAGCCTAAGAAAATATGTCGCCGATACATATTTTCCTATAGGTTGAATTGATATATTTCGAAATTTTTCATAAGACGCTGAATAATGTGTATAACTACATAAAATAATAAATTTTACTTTTGCTAATTATTTTATTGTGAGATATATACTTTTGCAAATGTTTATTTTATTTTTTTGGCGATAGGAATAGTGAAGCACACAGGGCTTGTTTAGTTTATTTTTAATGCACTAAAATGTGCACATACTTACTCGTACCTTGAATATTTAAAAAAAAGTTGATACAGATGACGACACAAGTCCTAAACATTTCACCATTGTTATCATTTTAGGGTCACCTGCCCACTAAATGCCTAATATTTGTTGTTTTTAATAACCATGTAAATGTTTTCATGAATATAACTTTTTACTTATAATCTACTGACATCATTAAGATAATTGTACTTGTATTCGAATTTCATTTAAACATTAACATTTGTTAATTTAGCTTGCACATGTACTTAAGAATGCATGTGCATGTGGAATACACATCATGAAAACATGTTGTTGGATTTGTAATGAAGCCAAATAAGTTTCTAATCGATATTTCTCCAGTTAATAGTCTAAATACTTAGCATATTCGTAGGATAAAAAAATAAGGCATTTGAAATTATTCTGATTCGACTGGTTAGGACATTAGGTTGAATTTAGGAAATTATTGTATTATTTATAAGATTTATTTAACCCTCATTTGGTCTGTAAAGTTTTAAGTATGAAATATTTTTAACGTAACCAAAATTTTGGGCAGCAAGTCTTCAGAAATCAACTGAGTGGTAATAGAAACTATGTTATTATTATAATGAAAAATTTCATTAAATCTTAGTAAATATATAAAGCACAAAATATTTATTTTGTTTGTTTGTTTTTTTGTCAGAAAACTAAAGCTGCCTACACCAGTGGACCGATCTTCCTCGAATTTTCACAGTTTGTTACCAGATACGACGCGGTGGTTAAAATATGATATAGATTTTTTTGACTTTATATAAGTGGGCGGGCACATTCCAGAACAAGTTAATATTTATCATCGTGTTACTTGGGAACTATAATAGGTAGAGCCTTGAAATTTTGTATAGGCAGGTGCCTCATTAATGTGCAAAATTTAGAAAAACTGACCGGATCAGTATAGTAGGCTTCGTACCTGCCATACAAACTGAAAAATTATTACCGTATACCTATAGAACTATAACAGGTATCGGTAACCCTTATATTAATATGCATGGTCTGGCGAAAAACAGACTGGATTGAAATAGTGGGCGAAGTACCTACCATGCAAAGTGAACAATTATTATCGTATACCTAGAGAACTAGAAACTTGAAATTTTACACAAGCAGCCCTGTAATTAATGTGCATAGTACAAAAAAGATTAGAAGAAAGTGAAAAACAGACTGGATTGAAATAGTGGCCGAAGTACCACATAGAGTGAAACATTATTATCGAGTACTTAGAACTGCAATAGGTAGTGTTGAAATTTTGTATTTTGTGCATAGAAAATAGGCGGGATTGGAACAATGGGCGTGATAATTCCCAAAAAAGAAAAAAATATTATCGTTTAATTAGAGAACTAGAAGAGGTAGAGTTGAAATTTTTTACGAGGAACTCCCTTAATAATGTACATTACCTCACAAAAACATTACTGCGTTGGAATCTAGATTTGGTAACGTTTGGAATTATATAAACTATCCCCCGTTGAGCGATAAAATAGCTGGGTTGGAGTAGTGGGCGACCTACCTTGCATAAAAAGTCAAAAATCTAGTTAAATCTTGGCGATTATGACTGGAGAGCCAGGTACCCTCCATGCAAAGTAATTATCCTTTATCTAGATTACCGCAATAGCGACTCTTTAAACTTCACATTGGCTTTTCTGAGAAAATCTTGTGTTTCTGAGTTTAAGCTTGAAAAGTGTTCATAATATTTTTTTTGATGATGGGGGTAACGAAGCACGCTAAAAATTGGGACTCATTTAAAAAATGATAACAGAAAATAAACAATTGATTTTTTAACATTAGAAATTACTAGCTGTTCCACGTCGTGTGCGTCCATTTTACTTTGAAAGTATTCCACACCAATTGTAAGACTCTTACTTTTATAGTGCTTCAGTTGGTTTATGTATTTACTTTATACCAAAGTACCCATCCCTGGATAAAATTCTAAAGTTTATAAAAAATTTTAAAAATCATTGTAAAGCTCTGTAAAGGTGTTTAAAATATTTAAATAATAATGTAGTTCCACAAAGTAAAAATACAAATTTTATTCAATTGGCGCCTAATGTTGCACAATAGTTTTTAAAATATCCTAGTTTTAAACCAAAAAATATCAGTACCTTTAAACCGGAAATTGCGTTTTTTCACTGCTTTTTTCTCCACTTTCTCTTGAAAATGAGATATTTTTGCAGAAAGAAATTATCCTATATTGTAATCAGGATGCTAAGGTACCTCCTCACAACATTGTGTTAAAATCCACCCAGTTGTTTTTACGTGATGCGAATACAAATGAAATGAAATGAAAAGCATACAGACAGACAGGGAGACGGATATGAGTTACTATTTTATTATACTTATAGAATATAGATATAGATTTTTTACATACAATTTTAGTTAGGTTTATTTTCATTCATTGAAGGATTTTGAGTTTTTTTTTTAACTATCGCACATACGACTGTTGCTCGACTCTCTATTCATTATTTCAAAAGCAACTTTTGCCGGTTTTATTACAAATGTCATCATTAGACAGTGACTCCAACAGGCGTAAAAAGAAGTAAATAATAATGATATGTAATAGGAAATATAAATTTTATTTATGAGAAAGAGAAATTGTATTTAAAATGTAAGGTTGAGGGGGCTTGCATTTCAAAACATTACCAGTACGTAAACCAATGTTGTAATACATGTATAGTGTTGCACAAAAGTAGGAAATGTTAAAAGTTAGATAAAAAACTATTTAAAAAAAAAATAGCTACCTGAAATATCTACGTTGCACCAATTAAAGGTTTTATTTGGTTTTAATTCAAATTATTTTTTAATTGATTCAAATATATATTTGTTTAAAACAGATCGTGATAGAAAAAAAACTGAAAGCAGATTTTTATAAAGTACTTAAACCTTCCATTTTTATTCCACTTTTATTTAGAAGAGATTTTTTACGAGTTAATATAAGTTAAAAATATTTAATTAATAATTTCAGAAAGAAGTTATTAAAGCCCACATTATAGAAATATTTTCGTGTTTTGCATAAACTTTGTGCTCATCACTGTATTTATTGTGCCGAGTTGTTCTATTGTAACCCATAATTTTATTGGGTGGGGGTGCTATTTCACATACGCATACGTTTCAATTGTTCGTATAATCCATTGTCTATTTAACTTTAGATTTTACTATTGATTCACTGTTGTATGGAAAGGATAATACACGTATCATGATAAAAGATACAAAAGGTTTCATTTTCATACACATATATACGTTTAAGGCATACATAAATATGTTTACATACAACATTTTATCTTAAGTTACGATGATACACAAAAAGAAATTTATTTTATTATTTGAATCTAATATAGTTTAAAATTAATTTTTAGTTTTTTTGATGTACTCTGATTAAAATAATTCGATCTTTTTCGTTGTCATACTAAATTAATCGACCTGAGTATATTTGAATTATTAACACGAGCTTCCGATCTATTAATACTTATGTATCATCCATAATTGCAGATGAAGCATCCTTAGGAGTCTCGCAACATATCGAGATCATATCTATCCTAACATATTTCCTAATTTCTAAAGTCCCGATAAAATGGAATATCCTTAACAGCAATGGGAATAAATTAACTAGAAGCAGCTATAAGATTTTAAAGTGTTCAACTTAAAAAAATACAGAATAAAATATAAGCAGTGTTTCCTTGTAGTTACGGGTATTATTAATTTGGAAACATTGTTGAAAACTGCACAGTGGGGCAGAATGAAAATATTTTTGAATTAACTCAGCCATTTGTAAACGACTAGTTCGACATAAGTGCCATCTGATCTTAAGTAAACTTTCCAGGGGTGGCGCTATGTGGCCTTAAAGTTGGGTACCTTGCACCTGCAAATTCTTTAACAGCTTGCCAATTCTTCAAATTTACTCTGATTTTTATTAAATATTAAATATGCAAATAAAATTTTATAAGTTGAACGACTTCATTTGAAATAATGAATAAAAAGTTGAGCAACAGTCGTATGTGCGATAGTTTTGAAAAAAGCTGAAGTCCTTCAATGAATTAAAATAAACCTTACTAAAATAGTGTGCAAAAAATCTATATCTATATTCTATATATATAATAAAATAATAACTCATTTTCGTCTCATTTCCCATTTTAGGCCATAGCCTAAAATGGGGGTGCTTTAGCAGGGTTGGTAAAGTTGGTACAATTGTACTTTTATTGCTAAATTTAAAACCTGAAAAGTGTACTGGTACACCAAATGTTTATTTGGTACAATTTAAAAGCTTCCCTAGCTTTATATTTTATATGGTTTGAAATGACAAGTTTAAAAAACTTTGTCTCATTTGTAATTATACAAATCCTTCAACTTTCAAATAAATAATTTAAATACTAAAATTAAGGTCAGGATTCCAGGTAGCCTAGAAATAAGTCCAACATCAGTTTATTTTAGTTGCCGGTACAGAAAATAATAGAATTCTTCTTAAAACGTATCGGAATACATAGTTAATAAAGTGAAAGATATGAAAATATTTAAGTGCAAAACCTTAAAATATATTTTCACCCAAAAACACTTTCTAGAACCAGTTAAAATTTAAATTTTTTAAATTTATCAAAAGCAGAAGATATTTTTAATTTCCCAACCCTTCTATTGACAGTTTAGAGGGGCTAAAACGTTGGTAAATGAAAGATCTATTGAGTCTTGTTTTAAATTCATTACAATCTCAGAAGACTTCAGAACGCTAGTGCTAACCTAAGAATAAATTAAAGTTCACAACCAAAATTTGTTTCAGTACAATTTAAAAAGCCGGTTGGTACATTTTAAAAATTTCATTTACCATCCCTGTTCCTTAGTACCTCGGTTCTAATATAAGATACCTTTTTCCCGTAAAAATATCTTATATCCAAGAGAAAATAGATTTTGAATTGTGAACGTACGATTTAATGGTACTGAAAAGTGGGCAGCACGTTTTATTTTGGTAAGCAGAAATCTTTAGACACCATTTACAGTATGTACTCTAAAATATTTTTAGAAATTAACATACATTTTAGTATTTTATATAAAGCCTATGTTGCAACATCCAGAGTACTTACCCAGGGATGGATACCTCTATATAAATTAAATAAATAAACCATGCAGCAAAACTATTCAAAGCATAATCTAACAAATTACTGCACTGCTAGTTTCTAATAAAGCCCAAAAAAATTAAGTTTAAATTAATTTAATTTTTAAAAGATACTTATATTTTACCATCTGTTATATTGTATCGAATAATTGCTAAGAACCAGAAATTATGTCCATTAGATAATGGTTATTTAGTTTCAACTATGTTTTAGTAAAAAAAAATACTATTACATACATAACCCCACGTGTAGACTGCCCATGCGAATGAATTTTCGTCTTAATATGGCTGCAAAAACATTTGTTTTATAACATGACAATGACGTTGTTGTTTTCTTTTATTTAACAATTTTATTTTCAAACATAGCCATCTGTTGCTAAACCGTACTATTACTTATTAATTTGCTATAGCATTCAAACAACATTGATCGAAAACAGAAATCAGAACATTACTTAAACACTTGTTTGTCACATATAACAACATATTCAAAAATATTACCGTTTCTCTGCCAGCGTTATGTTTATGTCTTGTTCAAATCGATGCCTAGTGGACTTGTATACAACAGAAAACCAAATGATATATTGAAAAATTAATATTTATAACATGAAATATAATGAATTAAACACACAGACAACATCAGTCTACCGACTACAATTTGTTTAAACTAAAATTCAAACGTTTATAGGAAGACAATTATTTTGACGCCATCATTATGTTTTGACAGGATAAAGTATTTTATTTTTATAAAAGGAAAATATGTTTGTCTCCGACAATGTTATAATTCTGATGTATAGTTTGGGGCAATTTTAAATTTGTTAAAGATGATTTGAAAACAGTATAATGCAATATGTCTTCGTTTCTATAGAAATTTTACTGGTGTGAAAACGTAAAATCAATATTGCCAAGAGAGTTCCTTAACATTATCTATCACAATACTAAACAACGTCTGTAACAAACATAAAAATAAAAGAAACAACTACAAAAACAACATGACAAGCAATTTTTAATTTTACACTTGTAATTTATTAACTGAGATTTGTAAATACACAAAAAAACAAATATTTCTACAATCATACACACATACCATGTTACACATGCATAACGGGGAGGCTTTATATGAATGTGTATATAAGTGTTACATATGTAAATGTGTCTATACATAATTTTCTTTTACGTTATGAGAAAAGTCATATGAAAGAAAAAACAACTAAAATTTTCTGAAATGAAATATTCATAAACATAAAACAAGAAAAAAATTCCAATCTTTTAATAGTAAATGAAAGAAGAGAGTGGAATCGGAGAGAGAGTAAAAGTTAATAAAAAATAAAAATGCAATCAGCCTTATTGAAAAAATGATAACAATTATTTATGATATTAACTTCATACCTATTTTTAAAAGGAAGTTAAGTAAAATAAGCTTTACTTAACACACTTAAATTGTAACCACTGAAATAAAAGTACGAATTAAATTGTTCTATGCCGAATGTAATATGTGTAAAGTACATGAAACAAATGAGCATGTAATTTTCAAATGTATACACTTTGAGTATTCAAGACATAATTTTAATTTCTTTAATATATACGAGAACATTAAAGATCTTCTGAAGACAAAAGACTCTTTTCAATCAATTTTATATTTCAACCATCATCAACATATTCAACAATCAACATCCTTTTTTTACCAATTAAAATTTTTCATCAATCAACTTTTTAATGTTTTTTCCTCTTCAATCAACTTTTTTCATCAATCAACATTATTTTTATTTATCATCATTCACCTAATTTTACCCTGGAAATAAATAAATAAATAATTTGTTAATTTTGAAAATTTTAATTATTATTAGTCGAACTGTTTATGTATTACATACAATGAAATTTATAATGAAGCTTAAGTTCGTTTTTATTCTCTCTAAGAAAGAATTAATTAAATTACAAATTAGGTGATAATATTAAAGAAAAATTGGAAAAATTTAATTTTTAGACACCAGCAGGTGCGGAATGAACATTTTCTAGACAGCCACGTCCGTTCTAATAGTTTTGGCTCTAGTATAATTTAAGTCCGTTTGGGAAAAAATGTTTCCTGAAATCACCAGCTGAGACAGGTGATAAACCGTTTATAGACAGTCTTACTAGTTAGGCGAATCAATATGCTTATCTGTATGAGATCCAACAAATCTTTTTATTTATTATAAATTTTGAAAAGAATTTAAAATCTACCAAATAGTAGTACCTACGATATCTGAAAATAAAGGATAAATAATTGCAGCAAGGACCATCCAAATTTAAGAAATCTGAACAATTAAATTCTAAATAAACTTTTGGTGGTCCATGTATGCCCTGGTACCCATCTTTTTTACACTCGAAATTACCTCTTCTGCTACGCCTCTGTGAATTTTCATTGCGGTTTATGAACTACCGAATTATTTCCAAAATAAAAAGTTTTAAAACCACTGTGCAGCGCCAAAACAACAAATACATGTACTCTAAGGTACACTATAATCGGCAAAGAGGTGTAGTAGAGTTGATAGAATAAATTACAGAATTTCGAAAATTCGGCACTGTTTGTAAAAATATCTTTAAAATATAAAGAAATAAAAAAGTAGAAACTTATAAAAAAAACAAATAATTTACCTGATAACAACGTTGTTTGGTGTATCAGGTAAAATAATGTCATAATTTTTGGCTCCAAACATAACCATTGCACCATCACACAAATCAAAAAATTTTATTCCCCAAGGATGTGGCTTATCAGGTTAATATTGGCGTAAATGATGAAACATTTTGTTTGAGCTAACTTGTTCGTCGATACACAAACAACCAATTTTTGGAATTATATCAAAATGGTCAAGCAAATGCGTTGCAACTTTCCTAATTACAGAAGTAGTATTCGTAGTCTGTATTGCCCTTTCTAATTTGTTTTGATGTATCGTTAAACGATAGGATTTTCTTTAGTTGTTCAAATCTGTTTTTTTGTATACAGTCTAGTATACTATGTCTAAATCTGTATCCGATCCAGTCCGATTTGATTTTCAGGTAGTGAAAAATACATGTAAATAATAAAACCACGATACAACAACAAACTCCCTATTTATCAATCTTAAACTGTGTGTTCACATTACCTGATACTGCTGCTCTATTTCTTTCAAGGCTTATCAACTTAATTAGATCGTCAGCAGAGAAACAAGCCGAGCGGCTCAAAGCCGATTGATGTTGATTTCTCAATAATGTAGTCAACACCAGCTTAAAAAACTCTCCGATTTTCTTGAGATGTACCGACGCACATAGGGGTATTTTGCCAATCTAGCCGGACATTACTTTTTTTTTAGTTTATATTGGCTCTAAAAATGTACTGAGTGCCCTTAGGTCAATGAAACTTTGCAGAAAAATCTGCTATGGTCATAGGCTGTCAACGCTATAAAATAGGAAAAATCGGATCAAGGAGAAAAAAGTTCCGTTTGGAAGAACTAATCCTACCTCTGAAAAATGCAAGTTTTTTTTTTGATTTTCCCGTCATTTTGCTTAGCAATTACAACTTTTAAGGTCAAAGAATGTTCAAAAACTTAAAGTTAGACTCAAGAGATTCTTAAATGTTATTTTTAGCACCGCCCCCTTTTGTGGGCGGTGAAATGAAAATTATTTGAAAAAATAATGCAATTATTAAAAGAAATAGATTACATAATTCTTAAAACCTAAAAAATTTATTTTTATGGGCAGGGGGAGGTATTCCTCCAATCCCACCCCCAAAACGTCCCTGTGAAAAAAAAATAAATTTTTTATTTTTTTTTGCCAATTTCCTAAAAATATTCATTTTCAAGCTTTTCAATGCCTAACCAATCCCCGCCTCCCAAGAATATTATAAAAAAAAAAATTTTTTTAATTTGTTACTTTATAGTATTTTATTTATCGGAAAATAATTAATTTATTCATAGTAATAACTTATTTATGATTGTAACGATAAATTTTATTTAAAATTATAACAATTAATTTATTTAAAACAACTTCTCCTTTGCACTAAGGTGATGATGATTGCCATTGTTCTTCTTCGTCGGATTCTTTAAAGACCTCTTCCGAATCTGAATCCTCTTCAGCGTTAAGTACAGTTATTTCTGCAGCTAATTCAGGATTGGAAAAAAATGTTTTGCTAGTGTTACCATCGTTGGTGTTTCCAAATCCAGCTTTCGGTACACCCACTACTAGCCCTAATTCACTTCTAAATTTTTCTTGGATA
Source organism: Phasia obesa (assembly GCA_949628195.1). NCBI lineage: Eukaryota > Metazoa > Arthropoda > Insecta > Diptera > Tachinidae > Phasia > Phasia obesa. Next base: position 51,698,702 of record OX451217.1, read on the forward strand.
TTTTTTTTCCTCGCGTTAACAATGGCTTTGTCCGCATCAGATTTTATTTGCCATTTTTTCACTGTCAGTTTATATGACAGATGTAATATGCTTTCAAATAGGCGTATCTCTTTTGATATTTAAATTGTTTTTTGTACAGGTAATAACAGTGTAAGATGTAATGATTAAAATAAAAAACATCCAGCTTCAGTTATTAAAAACCAAAACATTTTATGAATATACAAGGGTTTCTTACTATACCTATCCAAGATAAGAAAAAACATAAAAAGGTAAAATTTTCAAAATTCGCAAAAAAAAATGGCGCAAATATGCGCAACGTCTTTTTCTACAGCATAAAAGAAGAGATCATAAATTTTGTAGTGATATATAACATTTTTAGGATCGCGATGGAGATCACTCTTAAAAAGCTTTTCACTTTTTTTTGACCAAAAATTTTACAAAAAAACAACCTTTTTTAATTTTGAACGAAATTTTTTATCATTAAAAATTAAAACAAAAGTTTTCTAAAAATTAACATAAGTAGCAACAAATAAAGCCTTTCACAGAAAAACATAGTACAAAATCTTTATTCGTTTAGCCACCAAAAACTATATTACAAACCTCTCAAAATCGTTTAAACTCAATAAAAACGTATGCGATTTACATAACTTTCCTGACTTTAACAGTATCCCAAAACAACAAATCTCAAGCAAACGCCTTGAAAATATATATATACGATGCAGAATTTTGTTGTCTGTCGATCTGCGTACTTAAATTTTTACATTTCTCAAAATTATTTTGGCCTAATGTCCGGCTAGATTGGCAAAATACCCCTCTGTGCGACGTAACCTCCAAAAATTTTAGAGTCTATCAGATACAAATTACAGGACTTAATTTTACAATACATTTTTGGAGCGAAAAATTCAGAAGACCTCAAAAATATAAAGGATTTATTTACTTAAATTATGCCTTATGTCTAAAATAAATTTTTAACAGAGAATAAAACAAACTTTAGCTTGACTTCAATATTAATCTGTATGTATAAATAGAAAATATTCGAATAATAAAATAGAAAATATTCAAAATTAAAATCGCAAAGCACAACGCAACAAGTTTTGATACTAGATTAATATTAACTAAACACGAATGTCGGAAGGCAATAAATAAAAAAAGTAGCTTTCATTGCCAACCGAACGCTGGCTAAAGCAACAACAAATATAAGGTGGTAAAATATTAAAGTAAAAATATTAAATAAGAGGGAAGCTTTAGGTATTGGCCGACTTTGTTCTCACCAACTGCCTATTGATGATTGAATACAGTTTTCTCGTATTCCTTTATCTGAGTTTGGTTGGTTAAATAGATTATGCTTACAACTAAACTCTAAGTAAATAGATACGAAGAGTGCTGATGACGGACGTAGCTGTCTAGAAAATGAGCATTCCGCTCTGCTTGGTCTAAAAAAACTAGATATACACTAGACTTCAGCTAAACATAAACCAGACACAAAAAACACATAAACTAGACATAAAGAAGACCTAAAGTATACATAAGCTAGACACAAACTACTTATTAACTAGACATAAACTTGACGTAAATTATACATAAACTAGACATAAACCAGATATAATCTAGACATAAACTAGTCATAAGCTAAACATAAACCAGATGTAAACTAGACATAAACTAGACTTCAGCTAAACATAAACCAGACATATACAACACATAAAATAGACATAAAGTAGACATAAAGTATACATAAGTTAGACATAAACCAGATATAATCTAGATATAAACTAGTGCTAAGCTAAACATAAACCAGACATAAAGTAGACTTCAGCTAAACATAAACCAGACATAAACTAAACATAAACTAGACATAAAATAGACAATAACTAGATAATAACAAGACATAAACTAGACAAACTATACATAAACTAGATATAAACTAGACATAAACTTGAAGTAAATTATACATAAACTAGACATAAGCTAAACATAAGCCAGACATAAACTAGACAAACTAGACATTAAGTAGACATAAACTAGACATAAACTGGATAATAGACATAAACTATATATAAACTAGACATAAGCTACACATAAACTACACATAAACTACACATAAACTACACATAAACTACACATAAACTACACATAAACTAGACATAAAATAGACATAAAATAGACATAAAGTAGACATAAACTTGACATAAATTATATATAAACTAGACATAAAATAGACATAAACTAGACATAAACTAGGCATAAACTTGACATAAATTATACATAAACTAGACATAAACTAACTAACTAGACATAACTAATATAAAATAGACATTAACTAAACTTTAACTAGACATAATCCAGAAGTAAACTACGCATTAATTAGACATAGAGAAGACAGACTTAAAATAGACTGCAAACAGACTGGCACTTTTTTTCGTTCTTATTCTTCTTATCAAATAACTAGAAAAAATAAAATGAAAATATTATGTTTGTTAGAAGTCTGTGAAAAGTTTTATGATAATATATGGATACATTTTACCTCAAGCCATTCTATTATATTCTTGTTTAAACGATGGCAACAAATGTAAAATTCATTTGCCATTATTAGTTGATTGAGTTTAAAAGCATGTTTTTAAATAAATTTGTTCTGTATACCAATGCCTGTAAGGTTTATTATATGCATGTGGTTAAGGTCAAGGTAATTTGTGTGTGTATGTGTGTGTGTGTATATCACTTTAAAATTTCCTTAAAGTATTAAATTTATATGTCCAAACGGAAAAGAGATCATCTAATATCAGGTACAAATTCATAAAAAAAATATTTTAAGATTATAAAAGGTTTATTAAAGAAATTTTGTATGAAAGGTTTAAATTTTATGGGACAAATTGATACAAAATATTTTCAGTTTATAAAAGTTTTAAATAATTATTGTAGTTTTTGACCTTTTTTTATATTTGAATTCTATTTTTTTATCAAGCACAAGGTCTTTTTTATATAAAAATCTTTTAACAATTTTTATTTACAATATTTCGCTACATCATTGGGTAGCATCTTCAGGAAATAAAAATAATAATAGTTTTAAAAATTTAAATGATTGAATAAAATTCAAATGAATGAAAAAAAGTGTTGTTAATCAATTTAAAAAATTCTAACATTTCAATACATTCGAGTAACAACATTTCAAAAACAAATAAAAATTAAAATAGAAAAAATTCTTACATATACATATACAGAAAATTTTGATATTCAAAAACATATAAATATTATAAGAGAAAACACAATAAATTTTAAATTCATATACATAAATTTAACCGGAAATGTTACAAAAAATTAATGTTTCTTTTATAAATATTTGATTCAAATTCATGTTATTTTTTATGCACTAAATGCCTATAATTTTGTGCAACATTTTCTGTATCTGCTTTAAAATTTATTCTTTTTTCAAGTGTAACTTTAATTATTTGTAGCATTTCTAACATATAACGACGTTTATAATTATTTTCCAAATTTAAAATTGATACATTTTCAAAGTTAGGATAATGATTACTTTTCGAACAGTGTGAAGATAAAGCTGTTTTTTGCAAACTGATATTGTCTCTGTATCTCTGGTCTGATTTATGTCCAGCTATTCTGACTTTCATTTTATTCTTTGTTGTACCTACATAAACTTTATTACAATTCTCGTTGTCATTACCCTAACAAGGTATTTTGTAAACTAAATTAGACATATCTAACTTTTTTATTTTATCTTTTGGTTTGCTAAATAATCTATTTAAAGTATTATATATTTTGTATGCCATCCTATATTTATCTGTATCAAATATTTTTGATTTTTCTAACCGTTCTGATAAATCTGGTACATAAGTAATTGATTTATAAATTTTTGGTTCCGTATCATTTTTTCTATTTGGTTTTCTATTATTTTTATGTTGATTTATTAATTTATTAATCAGTTGAATTGAAAAATTATTTTCGCTTAATATATTTTTTATCTTATCTATATTCTTTTTGTGAAACTCCTTGTCACTAATGGTTAGTACTTTTTCTATTAAATTTCTGGCTGTATTTATAATTACATGTTTATTTTGTTTAGAAAAATAATTAATAATTCTACCCGAAGCTGTGGGGTTTTGGTACCAATCCATTACTAATTTGTTACCTTTTCTAATTACTAAAGTGTCTAAATAAGGAAGTTTTGAATCGCATTCTTTCTCTATTGTAAATTTGATGGAATTATCAAATTCATTTGAATTTTATTCAATCATTTAAATTTTTAAAACTATTATTATTTTTATTTCCTGAAGAAGCTACCCAATGGTGTAGCGAAATATTGTAAATAAAAATTGTTAAAAGATTTTTATATAAAAAAGACCTTGTGCTTGATAAAAAATAGAATTCAATTATAAAAGTTTTATTAAAGAAATTTTGTATGAAAGGTTTAACTTTTATAAATCAAAACTTTTTTATATGAATAAGGCGTAATATTCAATATTTAAATGAAAATATATTTAACACAGCTTTTTAGTAATTAAATAAGTTTTCAGTATTTCAAATTCATAATCATTATTGGAAAATAATATTATGAAAATAAATATTTAGTAATTTTTTTTTAAATTCCATGCGGCAACAGCAACTCTGGAGGGGGCATTGACTCTCCAGAATGGCCTTTCTACGCCAACGGGAAGGATATTCGCTTAAGATTAGTTCAACGAATTTCTCTTTTTCGTCTATTTGTTGATTGTGCAGCATTCCGTTTTTAATTTCAGTCTGCTTTGATAATTTAATAACTCAACATATATAGAAATAAAATGAAATTTTTATAAATAATCTGTACTTTTGTTGTTTCTTCCACTTATGTATACTATTTATTCTTCGAAGTCTTTTATTGTGTTAGTATTATTTACTTATGAATTTTATATTTATTATGCTTAAAAAGAAAAGAAAGCAACGAAAAGAAAATGTGTAGAATAAAAGCATTTTTTTATAAGCAATTACCTGCACTAAAATGTTTCATTTTGTAGGTGGCTACTCCGAGGTAGAGTAGTAACTTTATGGGTCCCTTTTTGAAGCATACACTTTTCTCTGATATCAATTAATGATTTTTTTTGTTATTTTTTGAGTAAATACACAAAATGTGTATCTTATCATTATGTGTTTATAAACATTATTGCCTTCTTTTTATGTTTACACATAATGTGTATAAACATACAAATAAGCTTTAGTCTGACTATTCTAAAGCAATATAGATTAGAGGAGTTTAAAAACTTTTATGAAAAAGACATAAAACTAAAGAACATAATTATAAAATTTACTTCAAATGCTGATAAAATTTTTACAAAAAAAATTCTATAAAATTTTCGATATAATTTTTAAAAACAAGAGATTGTCGATACAATTTTTAGAAAAAAATATTCTATATCTTTATATTATATTTGTAATAATAAAGTTGAAAATCATAAAAGTAAAAACGAATACATATATGTTATGGTGAAATTGGGAAACATAACAGAGTAAGGGAATATTTAACATACATATACATATAATACAGTAACTCATTTTCTGTCTGTCTTTTTTTTTGTGTTCGCATCATGTAAAAATTACTGCATGGATTTTAACAAAATTTTGTGAGGAGGTATCTTAATATCCTGATTCCAATATAGTACACTTTTTTCCGCAAAAATATCTTATTTCCAACAGAAAGTGGAGAAAAATTAGTGAAAGTACGCGAATTTTTACCCGATTTTTAGGCAATGTTGCGCAACAGATAGTGCTGTTTTAAAATAATGAGCAACTCATTTCTTGTCTGCATGACCTGCATGATGAAAGAAAATTTGTTCCATAATACAATAATTATGAAATACTAGCTGAACCGGTCCGCGTTGCTGGCCCTAAGCAAACATTAGTGTGGTTTACCACACGATTTAAATTGAGGTTTTAACGAAATTTACGGCCTTTAAATAAAAATCCATGGAATACCTATCATAAAATTTTTTGAATAGACGGATGAGTTTGTTGTGTTCGTGTAACATAGCTCGAAGAAAAAAATTTGGAGGAACTTGGCATCACAATTGGGAAGTGGGAGCAACGATCCAATTTTTGGTAGATTTCGCCTTGCACTTTTGACATCGGTTTGGCGCCAGAAATGTAACTTTGTAGGCGGCTCAATCGTTGGTGGTAAAACAACTTTACCGTTCGAACAACACATTCCCGGAGATGCCTTAGCGAACTTCAGAGCACGACAATGTAAGCAAATTTTGTCCATTCCGCCAATCACTACGTTCTTGTGATTGCGGTAGTCATCGTCCCTATTGTAGTTAAATGCCGCCTACTTTAAATCGATTCTTTCTCTTGATCGAGCCATTTGGGAGCGATTGGCAGCAAGTCTATCGGCATGTTGTTGGGGTATCTCAGCAGCTCTAGATGAAGATGCACTGTAACGTATTTGATGAAGCCGTGATTCGCGTTATCTTTCCGTTTCTGCGGTTTCAGACGTAGATGCCCTTTCGCGATTTACCTGAATACGTGATTCGCATTCCTCAGCTGATTCAGCGGCTCTTCTTTCCCTCTGCTTCCGTGTTGGGGTGGTTTTTTTTAGCAATGGCTGCGTTTTGGTGGCATTTTAGTAGAATATAATCGTGCAAAAAGAACAATTATGTGTTTGTTTTTTACTTTTATAAGATATTATTGGTTGTTGGAATCACAGTAATCATTATACTTGTTTGATGAATTGGCATTAAAAATAATTATCTTATTATTTCAAATTGCAAAACACTTGTTATTTACTAAAATGATTTCACTTAAAGGTTTTTAACTTATGAACACAAAACAATAATTAACGCAAAACAAATCAAATGTAGTCAATAAGCAATTGAAAGCAGTTTGTTTGAATGAGCCGTATTTCTTTTATCAGCGTTTGAAAAAAAACTAAAAAATGTGCACAAAATATAGGTATCTTAAATGCAAGAGTACACAAAGTTGCTTATCATCGATTGATAATATAATATTATTTTTAACTTATTGTACAATGTTGCACCTTAGTAAGCGCGGAATATCTTGTGTTATCGAATGATGTAAATATTTTGTAAATAAACCGAAAACTCGGATTTGTAAATGCAACATTTCGAAAGTTTTAAAATGTTGATATTGGATCATTATTAACATAGGTTTTTTCGGAACTACATAACCGATTTTAGAGTTTGATGACTCGTTTTGAAAAACATGATAACGGCTTTCAAAAAAAATAATAAAATAAAATAAAAAATATATATGTATATGTCATTTGTGGTGAAATATGAAAATTGGATTTCGCCACGCCCCTCCGCCCCGGACAGAAAATAAAAAATCAAACTTCACAGTGTCACAAGCCTGAATATTCTGAAGATTCCCTGAAAATATCATCAAAATCGGCCTAGCCGTTTTGGTGTCCATATGTTACATACATACACAACACATCCTGTTTTATATATATAGATATGTATATGTAATCAAAACCATCGTCTTCCTATTAACGTGTGTATTTTAGTTTTGACAATTTGTAGGCGGTAGCCTGAAGTTGTCTATGTGATTCATACTTTACTTAGGAATGAGACTGTATACTTATGTTGTAGGCAATACTATATGTTAAATCTAAATACAATTTTGTTTCCAAAAGTGATTTTACCATGAAAAAGCTACGAAATCTTGTGAAAATAAATTCGATTCATTTCTGCATTTATTTTGAAAATATAGTAATTAAAAAAACAAATTATTGTAAATCTACAGATTTAAAATTTCGTTTATCTTTTATGATTACTCTTATTTTTTGATTTATGACAGCGTGTTAATGAAGTGAAATTTTAACGAAAAATTCGTCAAATGCTTGAAATTGTTCTTTTTATTCGTTCTGCAGTGCAATATGGCGTATGATTTATTTAAATTTTTATTTTCAAAAGTCATGCGTATACAGCAAGACTGTGTTTTGATTTTCTATTATGGTTTTCAATATAAAAATGGACGTTTAAATTATAGTGAAGTTTAATATGGAAATAGTAAAACTAGAGTTGAGTTTAAGTCCTAAATTTACAGCTCAAAACAGGAATATAGAAAATTTTAATTGATACTTACATACATACTGCTTTTGATGCAATAAGGATTTTCTGGTTAAAATCTAAAAATAATCCTAAATGGAATCTAAAAAAGGTAAAATTTTAAGTTGTTGGATAACCTAGGTTTTCTTGACCCTCATATTTATAATATTTCTTTTTTTATTCTTAGTCCTCCATATATATTTTGTGAGGACATATTGATTTACTCTTGCAATTCTCTTGAAACTATGTGATTAGTATGAAAGTATTTTGCACAATTAAAAAACTCCTTTATCCGAAGTTTTTTTTTACAAACGGACTGCAAGCTTAGATTTTTTGGAAATTCCCCCACTGTGTGTTTAAAAAAGTCAGCTGTCTTAAGGTTATTTAGAAAACAATAAATAGTTTAATGGTTATTAGACAATATAAATGTTAATTTTAATTTTCCTTACATTCTATTCATTGGCGTGTTGCTAAAAGAGCACATTTCCGCTTACATTTATTAGCCTGTTTAAAATCGCTTATGTTCGACACAGTTGTTTAGGTATTTATTTGGTTTGTATCCTTTATTTTCCTTTCTGATTACACAAACATATTTTTAATTTTAAGTTTTCTTCTTCTCTTACACTTCTTATTTCTTTCAATTTTCTCTGCTACATTTCATGGTCTGTTAGACAAGGAGTCATGCCCAAAGCATATCTTTATTCATTCTTTGACCGTATTTTATTTCTGATACTCGTCAACTAATAGACAGTTTTATATACTTAGAAACAAATTTGTTTATATTTTTTTCACTTTTACAGTAGACTCCTGACTATTCTGTCTTGAACTTTTTACATTTTGTGAAGAAAAAACTTAGATTTTCTTTTTGTTCGCCAAATAGACTTTAAATATTTTTTTAAGCAGATTAGAATAAATGAAAAATGCCTTGCAGGTTTTTGTGTTGGAATTTATTTATTTCTTTTTATCACTGCTTAAAGGATTGTTCTTATTTGCAGTTCCTTGTTGTGCGAACAATAAGTTTCACTAACTGCCACTGTGTATGTCTGGCTAGAAGTTTTTTTGTATATATGGGTGTGTATGTATGTATGTGTTCACATTTCTTTAGCAGTATTAAAAACATGTTAAAGTATTTTAAGTTTTTTCTTGTATTTTTACATAAAGAATTGCTTTGGCATTGTCTTGTTAAGTTTGATCCTTTTGTGTTCACAAAAACTAATATCCTGTTAAACTCGGCAAAGAAGTATATTTAATGTCAGTATAAACATTTAGTAATTTTTCAAATTCTTTTCTTTTGAACAACTCGTGGCTAAAATACATAAATAAATATTGACGAAATATTTCAAACGCCTTCAGAATTTCAAATGAACTACAAAGCAACGTACAATGAAGCCGGTTCTGAATTATAAATAAATATTTATGTAAATGAAGCAAGATGTTGCAAATGTTACCAAATAGTGGACAATTTGTAAGTTTTAAAAATAAATAATAAATAATGTTTCGTTTCAGTAGTGTGGGTCGCTCTATTGGTAACCCGTGTTTAAAATAAAAAACTTGACATAAATAAACGTACGCATCTCTTACATTTAGGTAGTAGTAGACTGCATTCTAACCAATACCTATAGGTTATTGGAATGCAATCAGATTCTGGTTGGTTAAATATAGATGATGTAAACACTACCCAAAGTATTTATATGCAAATAATGCTAAAGAAATGATTCCTATTTTGCGTTAACAATTATTTTAAATAAATTATAATTTACAATTACATTTTTATTTTGGAAATTACTCACATAATATATCAACATTTAATATTACCCCTATTAATATTTAATATTAAAATAAAAATATTAAAAAAATAACCTAATTTGTAAATTGAGTTCTTTTAGTTAGAGAATAAACGAACTTAATCCTATTTAACAATTCATTTGTATGTTAAATATTAGTTTGATTAATATATTTAAATGTTAAATAAAACATTTTCTGTTTAAAAGTGGTCATTTAAATAAATCTGTTAATGACAAGGAAAACCATATGACCCTTACGTTTTAACGGGTATATAATGGGTTAAAAGGAGGCGTCATGGTGTTGTGGCTCAAGTGTTTGCCTACAAACCAAGCGCGCCAGGTTCTATCCCTGGCAGAGGACGGAAAAAATGTTCACAATGTTTTTTTTCGAGTTTTAAAAATTAAGTAGCTTCAATCCTCAAAAAAATAAACAGACCTTCCCCGCCCTAGAAAAATAGTGGATAACATAATGGATGAAAATCTGGCAGCCGCTACCCACTGGAAAAAAAGAAAAAGGTAGAAATCACAGATTACCAAGGTTCACCACAACTACATTAAATACTCAGAGGACGTTGTTTCTAGGTAACGACAGATGGCAGTCCCATTATCCTAGGATCTGCTACATAGCCGGAACAACCAATTAACGAAACTGACACAAGGCAAGAAGCAAGACGCAAAAACAACTGCAACAAATCGTGTGATGAAGTGATGCTTTGTGGAAGCTATATGCTCCCAAGAGGGGTAATGGGGGAAAAATGGGAATATTAAATCTAAAAATCGGATTTTAAAAAGCAAAAAAATAAGTCGAAACTTAAAGTGCTTTTTAGGGCGTTAAGTTTTTACTTATATATCAATAACTGAATATGAAAAAAATCATAATTGGTGCTAAATGTCTAACAAAATCGGATTTGTTTGAAAAAAAAACGGGAGTTACATGAAATTTAAATGTCTCTTTACAAAAGAAAACTCCAGATTTAATATCTCTTAAAATATATAAGTATAACTGTGGACAACATTTTCGGGCTATTATACAAATGGAAATTTTAATGTGGCATTGAAAATGTGATTTCTATTAAGAGAAACATCCCAACCAGCTGCAGCGCTCACAAATTTTATTCAAACATTACCATAATATTTATAAATAATAAAACTTATTTGAAATTTATTTTAGATCAACTTTTTTTTATAAAAAATTGGTTCTAAAATAGATTTCAAATATATTTTATTTATTATAAATATAGGGGTTATTGTTTGAAATTATGTAATCTCAGTATATTTCAATTCATAACTTTAACATTATAAAATTATAAAAATTAGCCTGTGTATCGTTTCTACTTGTAAAACTTAAATATTGTCCTCAATTTAGTAACATTTTTAATTTTTTGAATAAATGAATGTACATACATGCTGGACGTTTAGCAAATTAAATTCTATATATTTTGCTTCATTTTCTCTTGTAAAATGAAACAAAACAAAAAACACTTTAAAAACCATTAAATCTCCCAAAGTGCTCCATAGCTTTTATTTTAAAATAGTTTTACAATTTCATGCCAACTGTCTATAAAGTTTTTGACTTGCCCACTTTCAGTTGAAGTGACATGAAATTATCATCATTTAACACTTCACTAAACTTTATTTCGAAGAAATACCAAAAAATAAATTAAATTAAGATACAAAGAGAAAGAGAAGAAAAGAAGAAGGTTGCAGCATGTCACATTATGGAAGTAAGGTTGGCGTAAATTACATTTAGGTTGCCTATAATCATAGAGCGAGGAAAGGGGGTCCAATAGGGACCTATCAAGGAAGTGATCTGCTTCGATATTCCCCTGCCTTTACCACCATTTCATGTTTATGTTTAACTTCCAAAAGTAAAAGTAGTAAACTCGACAAGCTAGTTTTTTTTTTTAATTGGAATTTTTCCTATTTACCAAAAATATTGAAACACATAGACGACAGAGGCTACACCGATACACGACTGCAAATGCCGTGGGCTACAATCGTTAGCATGCTGTCAGCAACTTAATTAAATTGAAGACCACTGCTACATCAAAACTATGGCCTTGTTGCAGAAATACAACATTAGTCTACCGACTGCAAACTAAAATACACACGTTTATAGGAAGGCAATTTGACGCAGTCAAAGCTACACGGCTAACCGACAAGCGTTGTTGCTTAGGCTAATTATTTTTTTTTTGTTTGCGATAATTTCATTTTATTCAAAAGAAGAAAATGTCACAAATTAAAAAAAAAATTCATTTTTGTCCTTTTTTGATTACACGCTTATTTAAAAAGAAACAGCAAAAATAAGATTTTCATATAAAAAATAGATTTTTTATGAAAAATGTAGATGATCTCGAATTTTTGTTCTTTTTTCGATTATACGCTTATTTAAGAAGGTACAGCAAAAATAAGATTTTCATATAAAAAATAGATTTTTTATGAAAAATATAGGTGATCTCGAATTTTTGTCCTTTTTTCGATTATACGCTTATTTAAGAAGGTACAGCAAAAATAAGATTTTCATATAAAAAATAGATTTTTATAAAAAAAAATAGAAAAATGTAGGTTATCTCGAATTTTTGTCCTTTTTTCGATTAGACGCTTATTTAAGAAGATACAGCAAAAATTAGATTTTAATATAAAAATAGATTTTTTATGAAAAATATAGGTGATCTCGAATTTTTGTCCTTTTTCGATTAGACGCTTATTTAAGAAGGTACAGCAAAAATAAGATTTTCATATAAAAAATAGATTTTTTATGAAAAATAGAAAAATATAGGTGATCTCGAATTTTTGTCCTTTTTTCGATTAGACGCTTATTTAAGAAGATACAGCAAAAATTAGATTTTAATATAAAAAATAGATTTTTTATGAAAAATAGAAAAATATAGGTGATCTCGAATTTTTACGCTTATTTAAAAAGATACAGCAAAAATTAGATTTTAATATAAAAAATAGATTTTTTATGAAAAATAGAAAAATATAGGTGATCTCGAATTTTTGTCCTTTTTTCGATTAGACGCTTATTTAAGAAGATACAGCAAAAATTAGATTTTAATATAAAAAATAGATTTTTTATAAAAAATAGAAAAATATAGGTGATCTCGAATTTTTGTCCGTTTTTCGATTAGACGCTTATTTAAGAAGATACAGCAAAAATAAGATTTTCATATAAAAAATAGATTTTTTATGAAAAATAGAAAAATATAGGTGATCTCGAATTTTTGTCCTTTTTTCGATTAGATGCTTATTTAATAAGATTTTCATAAAAAAATAGATTTTTTATGAAAAATAGAAAAATATAGGTGATCTCGAATTTTTGTCCGTTTTTCGATTAGACGCTTATTTAAGAAGATACAGCAAAAATAAGATTTTCATATAAAAAATAGATTTTTTATGAAAAATAGAAAAATATAGGTGATCTCGAATTTTTGTCCTTTTTTCGATTAGATGCTTATTTAAGAAGATACAGCAAAAATAAGATTTTCATATAAAAAATAGATTTTTTATGAAAAATAGAAAAATATAGGTGATCTCGAATTGTTGTCCTTTTTTCGATTAGATGCTTATTTAAGAAGATACAGCAAAAATAAGATTTTCATATAAAAAATAGATTTTTTATGAAAAATAGAAAAATATAGCTGATCTCGATATTTTGTCCTTTTTTCGATTAGACGTTTATTTAAGAAGATACAGCAAAAATAAGATTTTCATATAAAAAATAGATTTTTTATGAAAAATAGAAAAATATAGGTGATCTCGAATTTTTGTCCTTTTTTCGATTAGACGCTTATTTAAGAAGATACAGCAAAAATTAGATTTTAATATAAAAAATAGATTTTTTATAAAAAATAGAAAAATATAGGTGATCTCGAATTTTTGTCCTTTTTTCGATTAGACGCTTATTTATGAAGATACAGCAAAAATAAGATTTTCATATAAAAAATAGATTTTTTATGAAAAATAGAAAAATATAGGTGATCTCGAATTTTTGTCCTTTTTTCGATTAGATGCTTATTTAAGAAGATACAGCAAAAATAAGATTTTCATATAAAAAATAGATTTTTTATGAAAAATAGAAAAATATAGGTGATCTCGAATTGTTGTCCTTTTTTCGATTAGACGCTTATTTAATAAGATTTTCATAAAAAAATAGATTTTTTATGAAAAATAGAAAAATATAGGTGATCTCGAATTTTTGTCCTTTTTTCGATTAGACGCTTATTTATGAAGATACAGCAAAAATAAGATTTTCATATAAAAAATAGATTTTTTATGAAAAATAGAAAAATATAGGTGATCTCGAATTTTTGTCCTTTTTTCGATTAGATGCTTATTTAAGAAGATACAGCAAAAATAAGATTTTCATATAAAAAATAGATTTTTTATGAAAAATAGAAAAATATAGGTGATCTCGAATTTTTGTCCTTTTTTCGATTAGATGCTTATTTAAGAAGATACAGCAAAAATAAGATTTTCATATAAAAAATAGATTTTTTATGAAAAATAGAAAAATATAGGTGATCTCGAATTTTTGTCCTTTTTTCGATTAGACGCTTATTTAATAAGATTTTCATAAAAAAATAGATTTTTTATGAAAAATAGAAAAATATAGGTGATCTCGAATTTTTACGCTTATTTAAAAAGATACAGCAAAAATTAGATTTTAATATAAGAAATAGATTTTTTATGAAAAATAGAAAAATATAGGTGATCTCGAATTTTTGTCCTTTTTTCGATTAGACGCTTATTTAAGAAGATACAGCAAAAATTAGATTTTAATATAAAAAATAGATTTTTTATAAAAAATAGAAAAATATAGGTGATCTCGAATTTTTGTCCGTTTTTCGATTAGACGCTTATTTAAGAAGATACAGCAAAAATAAGATTTTCATATAAAAAATAGATTTTTTATGAAAAATAGAAAAATATAGGTGATCTCGAATTTTTGTCCTTTTTTCGATTAGATGCTTATTTAATAAGATTTTCATAAAAAAATAGATTTTTTATGAAAAATAGAAAAATATAGGTGATCTCGAATTTTTGTCCTTTTTTCGATTAGACGCTTATTTATGAAGATACAGCAAAAATAAGATTTTCATATAAAAAATAGATTTTTTATGAAAAATAGAAAAATATAGGTGATCTCGAATTTTTGTCCTTTTTTCGATTAGATGCTTATTTAAGAAGATACAGCAAAAATAAGATTTTCATATAAAAAATAGATTTTTTATGAAAAATAGAAAAATATAGGTGATCTCGAATTTTTGTCCTTTTTCCGATTAGACGCTTATTTAAGAAGATACAGCAAAAATTAGATTTTAATATAAAAAATAGATTTTTTATGAAAAATAGAAAAATATAGGTGATCTCGAATTTTTGACGCTTATTTAAAAAGATACAGCAAAAATTAGATTTTAATATAAAAAATAGATTTTTTATGAAAAATAGAAAAATATAGGTGATCTCGAATTTTTGTCCTTTTTTCGATTAGACGCTTATTTAAGAAGATACAGCAAAAATTAGATTTTAATATAAAAAATAGATTTTTTATAAAAAATAGAAAAATATAGGTGATCTCGAATTTTTGTCCGTTTTTCGATTAGACGCTTATTTAAGAAGATACAGCAAAAATAAGATTTTCATATAAAAAATAGATTTTTTATGAAAAATAGAAAAATATAGGTGATCTCGAATTTTTGTCCTTTTTTCGATTAGATGCTTATTTAAGAAGATACAGCAAAAATAAGATTTTCATATAAAAAATAGATTTTTTATGAAAAATAGAAAAATATAGGTGATCTCGAATTGTTGTCCTTTTTTCGATTAGATGCTTATTTAAGAAGATACAGCAAAAATAAGATTTTCATATAAAAAATAGATTTTTTATGAAAAATAGAAAAATATAGCTGATCTCGAATTTTTGTCCTTTTTTCGATTAGACGTTTATTTAAGAAGATACAGTAAAAATAAGATTTTCATATAAAAAATAGATTTTTTATGAAAAATAGAAAAATATAGGTGATCTCGAATTTTTGTCCTTTTTTCGATTAGACGCTT
Organism: Phasia obesa; assembly: GCA_949628195.1. NCBI lineage: Eukaryota > Metazoa > Arthropoda > Insecta > Diptera > Tachinidae > Phasia > Phasia obesa. Next base: position 51,714,597 of record OX451217.1, read on the forward strand.
ATTTAAGAAGATACAGCAAAAATTAGATTTTAATATAAAAAATAGATTTTTTATAAAAAATAGAAAAATATAGGTGATCTCGAATTTTTGTCCTTTTTTCGATTAGACGCTTATTTATGAAGATACAGCAAAAATAAGATTTTCATATAAAAAATAGATTTTTTATGAAAAATAGAAAAATATAGGTGATCTCGAATTTTTGTCCTTTTTTCGATTAGACGCTTATTTAAGAAGATACAGCAAAAATAAGATTTTCATAAAAAAATAGATTTTTTATGAAAAATAGAAAAATATAGGTGATCTCGAATTTTTGTCCTTTTTTCGATTAGATGCTTATTTAATAAGATTTTCATAAAAAAATGGATTTTTTATGAAAAATAGAAAAATATAGGTGATCTCGAATTTTTGTCCTTTTTTCGATTAGACGCTTATTTAAGAAGATACAGCAAAAATAAGATTTTCATAAAAAAATAGATTTTTTATGAAAAATAGAAAAATATAGGTGATCTCGAATTGTTGTCCTTTTTTCGATTAGATGCTTATTTAAGAAGATACAGCAAAAATAAGATTTTCATATAAAAAATAGATTTTTTATGAAAAATAGAAAAATATAGCTGATCTCGAATTTTTGTCCTTTTTTCGATTAGACGTTTATTTAAGAAGATACAGCAAGAATAAGATTTTCATATAAAAAATAGATTTTTTATGAAAAATAGAAAAATATAGGTGATCTCGAATTTTTGTCCTTTTTTCGATTAGACGCTTATTTAAGAAGATACAGCAAAAATTAGATTTTAATATAAAAAATAGATTTTTTATAAAAAATAGAAAAATATAGGTGATCTCGAATTTTTGTCCTTTTTTCGATTAGATGCTTATTTAATAAGATTTTCATAAAAAAATGGATTTTTTATGAAAAATAGAAAAATATAGGTGATCTCGAAATTTTGTCCTTTTTTCGATTAGATGCTTATTTAAGAAGATACAGCAAAAATAAGATTTTCATATAAAAAATAGATTTTTTATGAAAAATAGAAAAATATAGGTGATCTCGAATTTTTGTCCTTTTTTCGATTAGATGCTTATTTAAGAAGATACAGCAAAAATAAGATTTTCATATAAATAATAAAATTTTTTATGAAAAATGTAGGTGATCTCGAATTTTTGTCCTTTTTTCGATTAGACGCTTATTTAAGAAGATATAGCAAAAATAAGATTTTCATATAAAAAATAGATTTTTTATGAAAAATAGAAAAATATAGGTGATCTCGAATTTTTGTCCTTTTTTCGATTAGATGCTTATTTAAAAAGATACAGCAAAAATAAGATTTTCATATAAAAATAGATTTTTTATGAAAAATAGAAAAATATGGGTGATATCGAATTTTTGTCCTTTTTTCGATTAGACGCTTATTTAAGAAGATACAGCAAAAATAAGATTTTCATATAAATAATAAAATTTTTTATGAAAAATGTAGGTGATCTCGAATTTTTGTCCTTTTTTCGATTAGACGCTTGTTTAAGAAGATACAGCAAAAATAGGATTTTCATACAAAAAATAGATTTTTTATGAAAAATAGAAAAATATAGGTGATCTCGAATTTTTGTCCTTTTTTCGATTAGATGCTTATTTAAGAAGATACAGCAAAAATAAGATTTTCATATAAAAAATAGATTTTTTATGAAAAATAGAAAAATATGGGTGATATCGAATTTTTGTCCTTTTTTCGATTAGACGCTTATTTAAGAAGATACAGCAAAAATAAGATTTTCATATAAATAATAAAATTTTTTATGAAAAATGTAGGTGATCTCGAATTTTTGTCCTTTTTTCGATTAGACGCTTATTTAAGAAGATATAGCAAAAATAAGATTTTCATATAAAAAATAGATTTTTTATGAAAAATAGAAAAATATAGGTGATCTCGAATTTTTGTCCTTTTTTCGATTAGATGCTTATTTAAAAAGATACAGCAAAAATAAGATTTTCATATAAAAATAGATTTTTTATGAAAAATAGAAAAATATGGGTGATATCGAATTTTTGTCCTTTTTTCGATTAGACGCTTATTTAAGAAGATACAGCAAAAATAAGATTTTCATATAAATAATAAAATTTTTTATGAAAAATGTAGGTGATCTCGAATTTTTGTCCTTTTTTCGATTAGACGCTTGTTTAAGAAGATACTGCAAAAATAGGATTTTCATACAAAAAATAGATTTTTTATGAAAAATAGAAAAATATAGGTGATCTCGAATTTTTGTCCTTTTTTCGATTAGATGCTTATTTAAGAAGATACAGCAAAAATAAGATTTTCATATAAAAAATAGATTTTTTATGAAAAATAGAAAAATATAGGTGATATCGAATTTTTGTCCTTTTTTCGATTAGACGCTTATTTAAGAAGATACAGCAAAAATAAGATTTTCATATAAAATATAAAATTTTTTATGAAAAATGTAGGTGATCTCGAATTTTTGTCCTTTTTTCGATTAGACGCTTATTTAAAAAGATACAGCAAAAATAAGATTTTCATATAAAAATAGATTTTTTATGAAAAATAGAAAAATATGGGTGATATCGAATTTTTGTCCTTTTTTCGATTAGACGCTTGTTTAAGAAGATACAGCAAAAATAAGATTTTCATATAAAAAATAGATTTTTTATGAAAAATAGAAAAATATAGGTGATCTCGAATTTTTGTCCTTTTTTCGATTAGACGTTTATTTAAGAAGATACAGCAAAAATAAGATTTTCATATAAAAAATAGATTTTTTATGAAAAATAGAAAAATACAGGTGATCTCGAATTTTTGTCCGTTTTTCGATTAGATGCTTATTTAAGAAGATACAGCAAAAATAAAATTTTCATATAAAAAATAGATTTTTTATGAAAAATAGAAAAATATAGGTGATCTCGAATTTTTGTCCTTTTTTCGATTAGACGCTTATTTAAGAAGATACAGCAAAAATAAGATTTTCATATAAAAAATAGATTTTTTATGAAAAATAGAAAAATACAGGTGATCTCGAATTGTTGTCCTTTTTTCGATTAGACGCTTATTTAAGAAGATACAGCAAAAATAAGATTTTCATATAAAAAATAGATTTTTTATGAAAAATAGAAAAATACAGGTGATCTCGAATTTTTGTCCTTTTTTCGATTAGACGCTTATTTAAGAAGATACAGCAAAAATAAGATTTTCATATAAAAAATAGATTTTTTATGAAAAATAGAAAAATATAGGTGATCTCGAATTTTTGTCCTTTTTTCGATTAGACGCTTATTTAAGAAGATACAGCAAAAATAAGATTTTCATATAAAAAATAGATTTTTTATGAAAAATAGAAAAATATAGGTGATCTCGAATTTTTGTCCTTTTTTCGATTAGACGCTTATTTAAGAAGATACAGCAAAAATAAGATTTTCATATAAAAAATAGATTTTTTATGAAAAATAGAAAAATACAGGTGATCTCGAATTTTTGTCCTTTTTTCGATTAGACGCTTATTTAAGAAGATACAGCAAAAATAAGATTTTCATATAAAAAATAGATTTTTTATGAAAAATAGAAAAATACAGGTGATCTCGAATTTTTGTCCTTTTTTCGATTAGACGCTTATTTAAGAAGATACAGCAAAAATAAGATTTTCATATAAAAAATAGATTTTTTATGAAAAATAGAAAAATATAGGTGATCTCGAATTTTTGTCCTTTTTTCGATTAGACGCTTATTTAAGAAGATACAGCAAAAATAAGATTTTCATATAACTAATAGATTTTTTATGAAAAATAGAAAAATATAGGTGATCTCGAATTTTTGTCCTTTTTTCGATTAGACGCTTATTTAAGAAGATACAGCAAAAATAAGATTTTATATAAAAAATAGATTTTTTTATGAAAAATAGAAAAATATAGGTGATCTCGAATTTTTGTCCTTTTTTCGATTAGACGTTTATTTAAGAAGATACAGCAAAAATAAGATTTTCATAAAAAAAATAGATTTTTTATGAAAAATAGAAAAATATAGGTGATCTCGAATTTTTGTCCTTTTTTCGATTAGACGTTTATTTAAGAAGATACAGCAAAAATAAGATTTTCATAAAAAAAATAGATTTTTTATGAAAAATAGAAAAATATAGGTGATCTCGAATTTTTGTCCTTTTTTCGATTAGACGTTTATTTAAGAAGATACAGCAAAAATAAGATTTTCATATAAAAAATAGATTTTTTATGAAAAATAGAAAAATACAGGTGATCTCGAATTTTTGTCCTTTTTTCGATTAGACGCTTATTTAAGAAGATACAGCAAAAATAAGATTTTCATAAAAAAAATAGATTTTTTATGAAAAATAGAAAAATATAGGTGATCTCGAATTTTTGTCCTTTTTTCGATTAGACGTTTATTTAAGAAGATACAGCAAAAATAAGATTTTCATATAAAAAATAGATTTTTTATGAAAAATAGAAAAATATAGGTGATCTCGAATTTTTGTCCTTTTTTCGATTAGACGCTTATTTAAGAAGATACAGCAAAAATAAGATTTTCATAAAAAAATAGATTTTTTATGAAAAATTGAAAAATATAGGTGATCTCGAATTTTTGTCCTTTTTTCGATTAGACGCTTATTTAAGAAGATACAGCAAAAATAAGATTTTCATAAAAAAAATAGATTTTTTATGAAAAATAGAAAAATATAGGTGATCTCGAATTTTTGTCCTTTTTTCGATTAGACGCTTATTTAAGAAGATACAGCAAAAATAAGATTTTCATATAAAAAATAGATTTTTTATGAAAAATAGAAAAATACAGGTGATCTCGAATTTTTGTCCTTTTTTCGATTAGACGCTTATTTAAGAAGATACAGCAAAAATAAGATTTTCATATAAAAAATAGATTTTTTATGAAAAATAGAAAAATATAGGTGATCTCGAATTTTTGTCCTTTTTTCGATTAGACGCTTATTTAAGAAGATACAGCAAAAATAAGGTTTTCATATAACTAATAGATTTTTTATGAAAAATAGAAAAATATAGGTGATCTCGAATTTTTGTCCTTTTTTCGATTAGACGCTTATTTAAGAAGATACAGCAAAAATAAGATTTTATATAAAAAATAGATTTTTTTATGAAAAATAGAAAAATATAGGTGATCTCGAATTTTTGTCCTTTTTTCGATTAGACGTTTATTTAAGAAGATACAGCAAAAATAAGATTTTCATAAAAAAAATAGATTTTTTATGAAAAATAGAAAAATATAGGTGATCTCGAATTTTTGTCCTTTTTTCGATTAGACGTTTATTTAAGAAGATACAGCAAAAATAAGATTTTCATAAAAAAAATAGATTTTTTATGAAAAATAGAAAAATATAGGTGATCTCGAATTTTTGTCCTTTTTTCGATTAGACGTTTATTTAAGAAGATACAGCAAAAATAAGATTTTCATAAAAAAAATAGATTTTTTATGAAAAATAGAAAAATATAGGTGATCTCGAATTTTTGTCCTTTTTTCGATTAGACGTTTATTTAAGAAGATACAGCAAAAATAAGATTTTCATATAAAAAATAGATTTTTTATGAAAAATAGAAAAATATAGGTGATCTCGAATTTTTGTCCTTTTTTCGATTAGACGCTTATTTAAGAAGATACAGCAAAAATAAGATTTTCATAAAAAAATAGATTTTTTATGAAAAATTGAAAAATATAGGTGATCTCGAATTTTTGTCCTTTTTTCGATTAGACGCTTATTTAAGAAGATACAGCAAAAATAAGATTTTCATAAAAAAAATAGATTTTTTATGAAAAATAGAAAAATATAGGTGATCTCGAATTTTTGTCCTTTTTTCGATTAGACGCTTATTTAAGAAGATACAGCAAAAATAAGATTTTCATATAAAAAATAGATTTTTTATGAAAAATAGAAAAATATAGGTGATCTCGAATTTTTGTCCTTTTTTCGATTAGATGCTTATTTAAGAAGATACAGCAAAAATAAGATTTTCATATAAAAAATAGATTTTTTATGAAAAATAGAAAAATATAGGTGATCTCGAATTTTTGTCCTTTTTTCGATTAGACGCTTATTTAAGAAGATACAGCAAAAATAAGATTTTCATAAAAAAAATAGATTTTTTATGAAAAATAGAAAAATATAGGTGATCTCGAATTTTTGTCCTTTTTTCGATTAGACGCTTATTTAAGAAGATACAGCAAAAATAAGATTTTCATATAAAAAATAGATTTTTTATGAAAAATAGAAAAATATAGGTGATCTCGAATTTTTGTCCTTTTTTCGATTAGATGCTTATTTAAGAAGATACAGCAAAAATAAGATTTTCATATAAAAAATAGATTTTTTATGAAAAATAGAAAAATATAGGTGATCTCGAATTTTTGTCCTTTTTTCGATTAGACGCTTATTTAAGAAGATACAGCAAAAATACGATTTTCATGAAAAAAATAGATTTTTTATGAAAAATAGAAAAATATAGGTGATCTCGAATTTTTGTCCTTTTTTCGATTAGACGCTTATTTAAGAAGATACAGCAAAAATAAGATTTTCATATAAAAAATAGATTTTTTATGAAAAATAGAAAAATATAGGTGATCTCGAATTTTTGTCCTTTTTTCGATTAGATGCTTATTTAAGAAGATACAGCAAAAATAAGATTTTCATATAAAAAATAGATTTTTTATGAAAAATAGAAAAATATAGGTGATCTCGAATTTTTGTCCTTTTTTCGATTAGATGCTTATTTAAGAAGATACAGCAAAAATAAGATTTTCATATAAAAAATAGATTTTTATGAAAAATAGAAAAATATAGGTGATCTGGAATTTCTGTCCTTTTTTCGATTAGATGCTTATTTAGAAGATACAGCAAAAATAAGATTTTCATATAAAAAATAGATTTTTTATGAAAAATAGAAAAATATAGGTGATCTCTAATTTTTGTCCTTTTTTCGATTAGACGCTTATTTAAGAAGATACAGCAAAAATAAGATGTTCATAAAAAAATAGATTTTTTATGAAAAATAGAAAAATATAGGTGATCTCGAATTTCTGTCCTTTTTTCGATTAGATGCTTATTTAAGAAGATATAGCAAAAATAAGATTTTCATATAAAAAATAGATTTTTTATGAAAAATAGAAAAATATAGGTGATCTCGAATTTTTGTCCTTTTTTCGATTAGATGCTTATTTAAGAAAATACAGCAAAAATAAGATTTTCATATAAAAAATAGATTTTTTATGAAAAATAGAAAAATATAGGTGATCTCGAATTTTTGTCCTTTTTTCGATTAGATGCTTATTTAAGAAGATACAGCAAAAATAAGATTTTCATATAAAAAATAGATTTTTATGAAAAATAGAAAAATATAGGTGATCTCGAATTTCTGTCCTTTTTTCGATTAGATGCTTATTTAGAAGATACAGCAAAAATAAGATTTTCATATAAAAAATAGATTTTTTATGAAAAATAGAAAAATATAGGTGATCTCGAATTTTTGTCATTTTTTCGATTAGACGCTTATTTAAGAAGATACAGCAAAAATAAGATGTTCATAAAAAAATAGATTTTTTATGAAAAATAGAAAAATATAGGTGATCTCGAATTTTTGTCCTTTTTTCGATTAGATGCTTATTTAAGAAGATATAGCAAAAATAAGATTTTCATATAAAAAATAGATTTTTTATGAAAAATAGAAAAATATAGGTGATCTCGAATTTTTGTCCTTTTTTCGATTAGATGCTTATTTAAGAAAATACAGCAAAAATAAGATTTTCATATAAAAAATAGATTTTTTATAAATAGAAAAATATAGGTGATCTCGAATTTTTGTCCTTTTTTCGATTGGACGCTTATTTAAGAAGATACAGCAAAAATAAAATTTTCATATAAAAAATAGATTTTTTATGAAAAATAGAAAAATATAGGTGATCTCGAATTTTTGTCCTTTTCGATTAGATGCTTATTTAAGAAAATACAGCAAAAATAAGATTTTCATATAAATAATAAAATTTTTTATGAAAAATGTAGGTGATCTCGAATTTTTGTCCTTTTTTCGATTAGACGCTTATTTAAGAAGATACAGCAAAAATAAGATGTTCATAAAAAAATAGATTTTTTATGAAAAATAGAAAAATATAGGTGATCTCGAATTTTTGTCCTTTTTTCGATTAGATGCTTATTTAAGAAGATACAGCAAAAATAAGATTTTCATATAAAAAATAGATTTTTTATAAATAGAAAAATATAGGTGATCTCGAATTTTTGTCCTTTTTTCGATTGGACGCTTATTTAAGAAGATACAGCAAAAATAAAATTTTCATATAAAAAATAGATTTGTTATGAAAAATAGAAAAATATAGGTGATCTCGAATTTTTGTCCTTTTTTCGATTAGATGCTTATTTAAGAAGATACAGCAAAAATAAGATTTTCATATAAATAATAAAATTTTTTATGAAAAATGTAGGTGATCTCGAATTTTTGTCCTTTTTTCGATTAGACGCTTATTTAAGAAGATATAGCAAAAATAAGATTTTCATATAAAAAATAGATTTTTTATGAAAAATAGAAAAATATAGGTGATCTCGAATTTTTGTCCTTTTTTCGATTAGACGCTTATTTAAGGAGATACAGCAAAAATAAGATTTTATATAAAAAATAGATTTTTTATGAAAAATAGAAAAATATAGGTGATCTCTAATTTTTGTCCTTTTTTCGATTAGACGATTATTTAAGAAGATACAGCAAAAATAAGATTTTCATATAAATAATAAAATTTTTTATGAAAAATGTAGGTGATCTCGAATTTTTGTCCTTTTTTCGATTAGACGCTTATTTAAGAAGATATAGCAAAAATAAGATTTTCATATAAAAAAATAGATTTTTTATGAAAAATAGAAAAATATAGGTGATCTCGAATTTTTGTCCTTTTTTCGATTAGATGCTTATTTAAGAAGATACAGCAAAAATAAGATTTTCATATAAATAATAAAATTTTTTATGAAAAATGTAGGTGATCTCGAATTTTTGTCCTTTTTTCGATTAGATGCTTATTTAAGAAGATACAGCAAAAATAAGATTTTCATATAAAAAATAGATTTTTTATAAATAGAAAAATATAGGTGATCTCGAATTTTTGTCCTTTTTTCGATTGGACGCTTATTTAAGAAGATACAGCAAAAATAAAATTTTCATATAAAAAATAGATTTTTTATGAAAAATAGAAAAATATAGGTGATATCGAATTTTTGTCCTTTTCGATTAGATGCTTATTTAAGAAAATACAGCAAAAATAAGATTTTCATATAAATAATAAAATTTTTTATGAAAAAATGTAGGTGATCTCGAATTTTTGTCCTTTTTTCGATTAGACGCTTATTTAAGAAGATACAGCAAAAATAAGATGTTCATAAAAAAATAGATTTTTTATGAAAAATAGAAAAATATAGGTGATCTCGAATTTTTGTCCTTTTTTCGATTAGATGCTTATTTAAGAAGATACAGCAAAAATAAGATTTTCATATAAAAAATAGATTTTTTATAAATAGAAAAATATAGGTGATCTCGAATTTTTGTCCTTTTTTCGATTAGACGCTTTTTTAAGAAGATATAGCAAAAATAAGATTTTCATATAAAAAATAGATTTTTTACGAAAAATAGAAAAATATAGGTGATCTCGAATTTTTGTCCTTTTTTCGATTAGACGCTTATTTAAGGAGATACAGCAAAAATAAGATTTTATATAAAAAATAGATTTTTTATGAAAAATAGAAAAATATAGGTGATCTCTAATTTTTGTCCTTTTTTCGATTAGACGATTATTTAAGAAGATACAGCAAAAATAAGATTTTCATATAAATAATAAAATTTTTTATGAAAAATGTAGGTGATCTCGAATTTTTGTCCTTTTTTCGATTAGACGCTTATTTAAGAAGATATAGCAAAAATAAGATTTTCATATAAAAAATAGATTTTTTATGAAAAATAGAAAAATATAGGTGATCTCGAATTTTTGTCCTTTTTTCGATTAGATGCTTATTTAAGAAGATACAGCAAAAATAAGATTTTCATATAAATAATAAAATTTTTTATGAAAAATGTAGGTGATCTCGAATTTTTGTCCTTTTTTCGATTAGATGCTTATTTAAGAAGATACAGCAAAAATAAGATTTTCATATAAATAATAAAATTTTTTATGAAAAATGTAGGTGATCTCGAATTTTTGTCCTTTTTTCGATTAGACGCTTATTTAAGAAGATATAGCAAAAATAAGATTTTATATAAAAAATAGATTTTTTATGAAAAATAAAAAAATATAGGTGATCTCTAATTTTTGTCCTTTTGTCGATTAGACGCTTATTTAAGAAGATATAGCAAAAATAAGATTTTCATATAAAAAATAGATTTTTTATGAAAAATAGAAAAATATAGGTGATCTCGAATTTTTGTCCTTTTTTCGATTAGATGCTTATTTAAGAAGATACAGCAAAAATAAGATTTTATATAAAAAATAGATTTTTTATGAAAAATAGAAAAATATAGGTGATCTCTAATTTTTGTCCTTTTTTCGATTAGACGATTATTTAAGAAGATACAGCAAAAATAAGATTTTCATATAAATAATAAAATTTTTTATGAAAAATGTAGGTGATCTCGAATTTTTGTCCTTTTTTCGATTAGACGCTTATTTAAGAAGATATAGCAAAAATAAGATTTTCATATAAAAAATAGATTTTTTATGAAAAATAGAAAAATGTAGGTGATCTCGAATTTTTGTCCTTTTTTCGATTAGACGCTTATTTAAGAAGATATAGCAAAAATAAGATTTTATATAAAAAATAGATTTTTTATGAAAAATAAAAAAATATAGGTGATCTCGAATTTTTGTCATTTTTTCGATTAGACGCTTATTTAAGGAGATACAGCAAAAATAAGATTTTATATAAAAAATAGATTTTTTATGAAAAATAGAAAAATATAGGTGATCTCGAATTTTTGTCCTTTTTTCAATTAGACGCTTATTTAAGGAGATACAGCAAAAATAAGATTTTATATAAAAAATAGATTTTTTATGAAAAATAGAAAAATATAGGTGATCTCTAATTTTTGTCCTTTTTTCGATTAGACGATTATTTAAGAAGATACAGCAAAAATAAGATTTTCATATAAATAATAAAATTTTTTATGAAAAATGTAGGTGATCTCGAATTTTTGTCCTTTTTTCGATTAGACGCTTATTTAAGAAGATATAGCAAAAATAAGATTTTCATATAAAAAATAGATTTTTTATGAAAAATAGAAAAATATAGGTGATCTCGAATTTTTGTCCTTTTTTCGATTAGATGCTTATTTAAGAAGATACAGCAAAAATAAGATTTTCATATAAATAATAAAATTTTTTATGAAAAATGTAGGTGATCTCGAATTTTTGTCCTTTTTTCGATTAGATGCTTATTTAAGAAGATACAGCAAAAATAAGATTTTCATATAAAAAATAGATTTTTTATAAATAGAAAAATATAGGTGATCTCGAATTTTTGTCCTTTTTTCGATTGGACGCTTATTTAAGAAGATACAGCAAAAATAAAATTTTCATATAAAAAATAGATTTTTTATGAAAAATAGAAAAATATAGGTGATATCGAATTTTTGTCCTTTTTTCGATTAGACGCTTATTTAAGAAGATATAGCAAAAATAAGATTTTCATATAAAAAATAGAATTTTTATGAAAAATAGAAAAATATAGGTGATCTCGAATTTTTGTCCTTTTTTCGATTAGATGCTTATTTAAGAAGATACAGCAAAAATAAGATTTTCATATAAATAATAAAATTTTTTATGAAAAATGTAGGTGATCTCGAATTTTTGTCCTTTTTTCGATTAGACGCTTATTTAAGAAGATATAGCAAAAATAAGATTTTCATATAAAAAATAGATTTTTTATGAAAAATAGAAAAATATAGGTGATCTCGAATTTTTGTCCTTTTTTCGATTAGACGCTTATTTAAGGAGATACAGCAAAAATAAGATTTTATATAAAAAATAGATTTTTTATGAAAAATAGAAAAATATAGGTGATCTCTAATTTTTGTCCTTTTTTCGATTAGACGATTATTTAAGAAGATACAGCAAAAATAAGATTTTCATATAAATAATAAAATTTTTTATGAAAAATGTAGGTGATCTCGAATTTTTGTCCTTTTTTCGATTAGACGCTTATTTAAGAAGATATAGCAAAAATAAGATTTTCATATAAAAAATAGATTTTTTATGAAAAATAGAAAAATATAGGTGATCTCGAATTTTTGTCCTTTTTTCGATTAGATGCTTATTTAAGAAGATACAGCAAAAATAAGATTTTCATATAAATAATAAAATTTTTTATGAAAAATGTAGGTGATCTCGAATTTTTGTCCTTTTTTCGATTAGATGCTTATTTAAGAAGATACAGCAAAAATAAGATTTTCATATAAATAATAAAATTTTTTATGAAAAATGTAGGTGATCTCGAATTTTTGTCCTTTTTTCGATTAGACGCTTATTTAAGAAGATATAGCAAAAATAAGATTTTATATAAAAAATAGATTTTTTATGAAAAATAAAAAAATATAGGTGATCTCGAATTTTTGTCCTTTTTTCGATTAGACGCTTATTTAAGGAGATACAGCAAAAATAAGATTTTATATAAAAAATAGATTTTTTATGAAAAATAGAAAAATATAGGTGATCTCTAATTTTTGTCCTTTTTTCGATTAGACGATTATTTAAGAAGATACAGCAAAAATAAGATTTTCATATAAATAATAAAATTTTTTATGAAAAATGTAGGTGATCTCGAATTTTTGTCCTTTTTTCGATTAGATGCTTATTTAAGAAGATACAGCAAAAATAAGATTTTCATATAAATAATAAAATTTTTTATGAAAAATGTAGGTGATCTCGAATTTTTGTCCTTTTTTCGATTAGATGCTTATTTAAGAAGATACAGCAAAAATAAGATTTTCATATAAAAAATAGATTTTTGATGAAAAATAGAAAAATGTAGGTGATCTCGAATTTTTGTCCTTTTTGCGATTAGACGCTTATTTAAGAAGATATAGCAAAAATAAGATTTTATATAAAAAATAGATTTTTTATGAAAAATAAAAAAATATAGGTGATCTCGAATTTTTGTCATTTTTTCGATTAGACGCTTATTTAAGGAGATACAGCAAAAATAAGATTTTATATAAAAAATAGATTTTTTATGAAAAATAGAAAAATATAGGTGATCTCGAATTTTTGTCCTTTTTTCGATTAGACGCTTATTTAAGGAGATACAGCAAAAATAAGATTTTATATAAAAAATAGATTTTTTATGAAAAATAGAAAAATATAGGTGATCTCTAATTTTTGTCCTTTTTTCGATTAGACGATTATTTAAGAAGATACAGCAAAAATAAGATTTTCATATAAATAATAAAATTTTTTATGAAAAATGTAGGTGATCTCGAATTTTTGTCCTTTTTTCGATTAGGCGCTTATTTAAGAAGATATAGCAAAAATAAGATTTTCATATAAAAAATAGATTTTTTATGAAAAATAGAAAAATATAGGTGATCTCGAATTTTTGTCCTTTTTTCGATTAGATGCTTATTTAAGAAGATACAGCAAAAATAAGATTTTCATATAAATAATAAAATTTTTTATGAAAAATGTAGGTGATCTCGAATTTTTGTCCTTTTTTCGATTAGGCGCTTATTTAAGAAGATACAGCAAAAATAAGATTTTCATATAAAAAATAGATTTTTTATGAAAAATAGAAAAATATAGGTGATCTCGAATTTTTGTCCTTTTTTCGATTAGATGCTTATTTAAGAAGATACAGCAAAAATAAGATTTTCATATAAAAAATAGATTTTTTATGAAAAATAGAAAAATATAGGTGATCTCGAATTTTTGTCCTTTTTTCGATTAGATGCTTGTTTAAGAAGATACAGCAAAAATAAGATTTTCATATAAATAATAAAATTTTTTATGAAAAATGTAGGTGATCTCGAATTTTTGTCCTTTTTTCGATTAGGCGCTTATTTAAGAAGATACAGCAAAAATAAGATTTTCATATAAAAAATAGATTTTTTATGAAAAATAGAAAAATATAGGTGATCTCGAATTTTTGTCCTTTTTTCGATTAGACGCTTATTTAAGGAGATACAGCAAAAATAAGATTTTATATAAAAAATAGATTTTTTATGAAAAATAGAAAAATATAGGTGATCTCTAATTTTTGTCCTTTTTTCGATTAGACGATTATTTAAGAAGATACAGCAAAAATAAGATTTTCATATAAATAATAAAATTTTTTATGAAAAATGTAGGTGATCTCGAATTTTTGTCCTTTTTTCGATTAGACGCTTATTTAAGAAGATATAGCAAAAATAAGATTTTCATATAAAAAATAGATTTTTTATGAAAAATAGAAAAATATAGGTGATCTCGAATTTTTGTCCTTTTTTCGATTAGATGCTTATTTAAGAAGATACAGCAAAAATAAGATTTTCATATAAATAATAAAATTTTTTATGAAAAATGTAGGTGATCTCGAATTTTTGTCCTTTTTTCGATTAGGCGCTTATTTAAGAAGATACAGCAAAAATAAGATTTTCATATAAAAAATAGATTTTTTATGAAAAATAGAAAAATATAGGTGATCTCGAATTTTTGTCCTTTTTTCGATTAGATGCTTATTTAAGAAGATACAGCAAAAATAAGATTTTCATATAAAAAATAGATTTTTTATGAAAAATAGAAAAATATAGGTGATCTCGAATTTTTGTCCTTTTTTCGATTAGATGCTTATTTAAGAAGATACAGCAAAAATAAGATTTTCATATAAATAATAAAATTTTTTATGAAAAATGTAGGTGATCTCGAATTTTTGTCCTTTTTTCGATTAGGCGCTTATTTAAGAAGATACAGCAAAAATAAGATTTTCATATAAAAAATAGATTTTTTATGAAAAATAGAAAAATATAGGTGATCTCGAATTTTTGTCCTTTTTTCGATTAGATGCTTATTTAAGAAGATACAGCAAAAATAAGATTTTCATATAAAAAATAGATTTT
The DNA here is from genome assembly GCA_949628195.1 of Phasia obesa. Lineage (NCBI taxonomy): Eukaryota > Metazoa > Arthropoda > Insecta > Diptera > Tachinidae > Phasia > Phasia obesa. Next base: position 51,729,715 of record OX451217.1, read on the forward strand.
TTATGAAAAATAGAAAAATATAGGTGATCTCGAATTTTTGTCCTTTTTTCGATTAGATGCTTATTTAAGAAGATACAGCAAAAATAAGATTTTCATATAAATAATAAAATTTTTTATGAAAAATGTAGGTGATCTCGAATTTTTGTCCTTTTTTCGATTAGACGCTTATTTAAGAAGATATAGCAAAAATAAGATTTTCATATAAAAAATAGATTTTTTATGAAAAATAGAAAAATATAGGTGATCTCGAATTTTTGTCCTTTTTTCGATTAGACGCTTATTTAAGGAGATACAGCAAAAATAAGATTTTATATAAAAAATAGATTTTTTATGAAAAATAGAAAAATATAGGTGATCTCTAATTTTTGTCCTTTTTTCGATTAGACGATTATTTAAGAAGATACAGCAAAAATAAGATTTTCATATAAATAATAAAATTTTTTATGAAAAATGTAGGTGATCTCGAATTTTTGTCCTTTTTTCGATTAGACGCTTATTTAAGAAGATATAGCAAAAATAAGATTTTCATATAAAAAATAGATTTTTTATGAAAAATAGAAAAATATAGGTGATCTCGAATTTTTGTCCTTTTTTCGATTAGATGCTTATTTAAGAAGATACAGCAAAAATAAGATTTTCATATAAATAATAAAATTTTTTATGAAAAATGTAGGTGATCTCGAATTTTTGTCCTTTTTTCGATTAGATGCTTATTTAAGAAGATACAGCAAAAATAAGATTTTCATATAAAAAATAGATTTTTTATGAAAAATAGAAAAATATAGGTGATCTCGAATTTTTGTCCTTTTTTCGATTAGATGCTTATTTAAGAAGATACAGCAAAAATAAGATTTTCATATAAAAAATAGATTTTTTATGAAAAATAGAAAAATATAGGTGATCTCGAATTTATGTCCTTTTTTCGATTAGACGCTTACTTAAGAAGATACAGCAAAAATAAGATTTTCATATAAAAAATAGATTTTTTATGAAAAATAGAAAAATATAGGTGATCTCGAATTTTTGTCCTTTTTTCGATTAGATGCTTATTTAAGAAGATACAGCAAAAATAAGATTTTCATATAAATAATAAAATTTTTTATGAAAAATTTAGGTGATCTCGAATTTTTGTCCTTTTTTCGATTAGACGCAAAAATAAGATTTTCATATAAAAAATAGATTTTTTATGAAAAATAGAAAAATATAGGTGATCTCGAATTTTTGTCCTTTTTTCGATTAGATGCTTATTTAAGAAGATACAGCAAAAATAAGATTTTCATATAAATAATAAAATTTTTTATGAAAAATGTAGGTGATCTCGAATTTTTGTCCTTTTTTCGATTAGACGCTTATTTAAGAAGATATAGCAAAAATAAGATTTTCATATAAAAAATAGATTTTTTATGAAAAATAGTAAAATATAGGTGATCTCGAATTTTTGTCCTTTTTTCGATTAGACGCTTACTTAAGAAGATACAGCAAAAATAAGATTTTCATATAAAAAATAGATTTTTTATGAAAAATAGAAAAATATAGGTGATCTCGAATTTTTATCCTTTTTTCGATTAGATGCTTATTTAAGAAGATACAGCAAAAATAAGATTTTCATATAAATAATAAAATTTTTTATGAAAAATTTAGGTGATCTCGAATTTTTGTCCTTTTTTCGATTAGACGCTTGTTTAAGAAGATACAGCAAAAATAAGATTTTCATATAAAAAATAGATTTTTTATGAAAAATAGAAAAATATAGGTGATCTCGAATTTTTGTCCTTTTTTCGATTAGATGCTTATTTAAAAAGATACAGCAAAAATAAGATTTTCATATAAAAAATAGATTTTTTATGAAAAATAGAAAAATATAGGTGATCTCGAATTTTTGTCCTTTTTTCGATTAGACGCTTATTTAAGAAGATACAGCAAAAATAAGATTTTCATATAAAAAATAGATTTTTTATGAAAAATAGAAAAATATGGGTGATATCGAATTTTTGTCCTTTTTTCGATTAGACGCTTATTTAAGAAGATACAGCAAAAATAAGATTTTCATATAAATAATAAAATTTTTTATGAAAAATGTAGGTGATCTCGAATTTTTGTCCTTTTTTCGATTAGACGCTTATTTAAGAAGATACAGCAAAAATAAGATTTTCATATAAAAAATAGATTTTTTATGAAAAATAGAAAAATATAGGTGATCTCGAATTTTTGTCCTTTTTTCGATTAGATGCTTATTTAAGAAGATACAGCAAAAATAAGATTTTCTTATAAAAAATAGATTTTTTATGAAAAATAGAAAAATATAGGTGATCTCGAATTTTTGTCCTTTTTTCGATTAGATGCTTATTTAAGAAGATACAGCAAAAATAAGATTTTCTTATAAAAAATAGATTTTTTATGAAAAATAGAAAAATATAGGTGATCTCGAATTTTTGTCCTTTTTTCGATTAGATGCTTATTTAAAAAGATACAGCAAAAATAAGATTTTCATATAAAAAATAGATTTTTTATGAAAAATAGAAAAATATAGGTGATCTCGAATTTTTGTCCTTTTTTCGATTAGACGCTTATTTAAGAAGATACAGCAAAAATAAGATTTTCATATAAAAAATAGATTTTTTATGAAAAATAGAAAAATATAGGTGATCTCGAATTTTTGTCCTTTTTTCGATTAGATGCTTATTTAAGAAGATACAGCAAAAATAAGATTTTCTTATAAAAAATAGATTTTTTATGAAAAATAGAAAAATATAGGTGATCTCGAATTTTTGTCCTTTTTTCGATTAGACGCTTATTTAAGAAGATACAGCAAAAATAAGATTTTCATATAAAAAATAGATTTTTTATGAAAAATAGAAAAATATGGGTGATATCGAATTTTTGTCCTTTTTTCGATTAGACGCTTATTTAAGAAGATACAGCAAAAATAAGATTTTCATATAAATAATAAAATTTTTTATGAAAAATGTAGGTGATCTCGAATTTTTGTCCTTTTTTCGATTAGGCGCTTATTTAAGAAGATACAGCAAAAATAAGATTTTCATATAAAAAATAGATTTTTTATGAAAAATAGAAAAATATAGGTGATCTCGAATTTTTGTCCTTTTTTCGATTAGATGCTTATTTAAGAAGATACAGCAAAAATAAGATTTTCATATAAAAATAGATTTTTTATGAAAAATAGAAAAATATAGGTGATCTCGAATTTTTGTCCTTTTTTCGATTAGATGCTTATTTAAGAAGATACAGCAAAAATAAGATTTTCATATAAAAATAGATTTTTTATGAAAAATAGAAAAATATGGGTGATATCGAATTTTTGTCCTTTTTTCGATTAGACGCTTATTTAAGAAGATACACCAAAAATAAGATTTTCATATAAAAAATAGATTTTTTATGAAAAATAGAAAAATATAGGTGATCTCGAATTTTTGTCCTTTTTTCGATTAGATGCTTATTTAAGAAGATACAGCAAAAATAAGATTTTCATATAAAAATAGATTTTTTATGAAAAATAGAAAAATATAGGTGATCTCGAATTTTTGTCCTTTTTTCGATTAGATGCTTATTTAAGAAGATACAGCAAAAATAAGATTTTCATATAAAAATAGATTTTTTATGAAAAATAGAAAAATATAGGTGATCTCGAATTTTTGTCCTTTTTTCGATTAGACGCTTATTTAAGAAGATACAGCAAAAATAAGATTTTCATATAAAAAATAGATTTTTTATGAAAAATAGAAAAATATAGGTGATCTCGAATTTTTGTCCTTTTTTCGATTAGACGCTTATTTAAGGAGATACAGCAAAAATAAGATTTTATATAAAAAATAGATTTTTTATGAAAAATAGAAAAATATAGGTGATCTCTAATTTTTGTCCTTTTTTCGATTAGACGATTATTTAAGAAGATACAGCAAAAATAAGATTTTCATATAAATAATAAAATTTTTTATGAAAAATGTAGGTGATCTCGAATTTTTGTCCTTTTTTCGATTAGACGCTTATTTAAGAAGATATAGCAAAAATAAGATTTTCATATAAAAAATAGATTTTTATGAAAAATAGAAAAATATAGGTGATCTCGAATTTTTGTCCTTTTTTCGATTAGATGCTTATTTAAGAAGATACAGCAAAAATAAGATTTTCATATAAATAATAAAATTTTTTATGAAAAATGTAGGTGATCTCGAATTTTTGTCCTTTTTTCGATTAGGCGCTTATTTAAGAAGATATAGCAAAAATAAGATTTTCATATAAAAAATAGATTTTTTATGAAAAATAGTAAAATATAGGTGATCTCGAATTTTTGTCCTTTTTTCGATTAGACGCTTACTTAAGAAGATACAGCAAAAATAAGATTTTCTTATAAAAAATAGATTTTTTATGAAAAATAGAAAAATATAGGTGATCTCGAATTTTTGTCCTTTTTTCGATTAGATGCTTATTTAAGAAGATACAGCAAAAATAAGATTTTCATATAAATAATAAAATTTTTTATGAAAAATGTAGGTGATCTCGAATTTTTGTCCTTTTTTCGATTAGGCGCTTATTTAAGAAGATATAGCAAAAATAAGATTTTCATATAAAAAATAGATTTTTTATGAAAAATAGTAAAATATAGGTGATCTCGAATTTTTGTCCTTTTTTCGATTAGACGCTTACTTAAGAAGATACAGCAAAAATAAGATTTTCATATAAAAAATAGATTTTTTATGAAAAATAGAAAAATATAGGTGATCTCGAATTTTTGTCCTTTTTTCGATTAGATGCTTATTTAAGAAGATACAGCAAAAATAAGATTTTCATATAAAAAATAGATTTTTTATGAAAAATAGAAAAATATAGGTGATCTCGAATTTTTGTCCTTTTTTCGATTAGATGCTTATTTAAGAAGATACAGCAAAAATAAGATTTTCATATAAATAATAAAATTTTTTATGAAAAATGTAGGTGATCTCGAATTTTTGTCCTTTTTTCGATTAGACGCTTATTTAAGAAGATATAGCAAAAATAAGATTTTTATATAAAAAATAGATTTTTTATGAAAAATAGAAAAATATAGGTGATCTCGAATTTTTGTCCTTTTTTCGATTAGACGCTTATTTAAGGAGATACAGCAAAAATAAGATTTTATATAAAAAATAGATTTTTTATGAAAAATAGAAAAATATAGGTGATCTCTAATTTTTGTCCTTTTTTCGATTAGACGATTATTTAAGAAGATACAGCAAAAATAAGATTTTCATATAAATAATAAAATTTTTTATGAAAAATGTAGGTGATCTCGAATTTTTGTCCTTTTTTCGATTAGACGCTTATTTAAGAAGATATAGCAAAAATAAGATTTTCATATAAAAAATAGATTTTTTATGAAAAATAGAAAAATATAGGTGATCTCGAATTTTTGTCCTTTTTTCGATTAGACGCTTATTTAAGGAGATACAGCAAAAATAAGATTTTATATAAAAAATAGATTTTTTATGAAAAATAGAAAAATATAGGTGATCTCTAATTTTTGTCCTTTTTTCGATTAGACGCTTATTTAAGGAGATACAGCAAAAATAAGATTTTATATAAAAAATAGATTTTTTATGAAAAATAGAAAAATGTAGGTGATCTCGAATTTTTGTCCTTTTTTCGATTAGACGCTTATTTAAGAAGATATAGCAAAAATAAGATTTTCATAAAAAAAATAGATTTTTTATGAAAAATAGAAAAATATAGGTGATCTCGAATTTTTGTCCTTTTTTCGATTAGATGCTTATTTAAGAAGATACAGCAAAAATAAGATTTTCATATAAATAATAAAATTTTTTATGAAAAATGTAGGTGATCTCGAATTTTTGTCCTTTTTTCGATTAGATGCTTATTTAAGAAGATACAGCAAAAATAAGATTTTCATATAAAAAATAGATTTTTTATGAAAAATAGAAAAATATAGGTGATCTCGAATTTTTGTCCTTTTTTCGATTAGATGCTTATTTAAGAAGATACAGCAAAAATAAGATTTTCATATAAAAAATAGAATTTTTATGAAAAATAGAAAAATATAGGTGATCTCGAATTTATGTCCTTTTTTCGATTAGACGCTTACTTAAGAAGATACAGCAAAAATAAGATTTTCATATAAAAAATAGATTTTTATGAAAAATAGAAAAATATAGGTGATCTCGAATTTTTGTCCTTTTTTCGATTAGATGCTTATTTAAGAAGATACAGCAAAAATAAGATTTTCATATAAATAATAAAATTTTTTATGAAAAATTTAGGTGATCTCGAATTTTTGTCCTTTTTTCGATTAGACGCTTGTTTAAGAAGATACAGCAAAAATAAGATTTTCATATAAAAAATAGATTTTTTATGAAAAATAGAAAAATATAGGTGATCTCGAATTTTTGTCCTTTTTTCGATTAGATGCTTATTTAAGAAGATACAGCAAAAATAAGATTTTCATATAAATAATAAAATTTTTTATGAAAAATGTAGGTGATCTCGAATTTTTGTCCTTTTTTCGATTAGACGCTTATTTAAGAAGATATAGCAAAAATAAGATTTTCATATAAAAAATAGATTTTTTATGAAAAATAGTAAAATATAGGTGATCTCGAATTTTTGTCCTTTTTTCGATTAGACGCTTACTTAAGAAGATACAGCAAAAATAAGATTTTCATATAAAAAATAGATTTTTTATGAAAAATAGAAAAATATAGGTGATCTCGAATTTTTATCCTTTTTTCGATTAGATGCTTATTTAAGAAGATACAGCAAAAATAAGATTTTCATATAAATAATAAAATTTTTTATGAAAAATTTAGGTGATCTCGAATTTTTGTCCTTTTTTCGATTAGACGCTTGTTTAAGAAGATACAGCAAAAATAAGATTTTCATATAAAAAATAGATTTTTTATGAAAAATAGAAAAATATAGGTGATCTCGAATTTTTGTCCTTTTTTCGATTAGATGCTTATTTAAAAAGATACAGCAAAAATAAGATTTTCATATAAAAAATAGATTTTTTATGAAAAATAGAAAAATATAGGTGATCTCGAATTTTTGTCCTTTTTTCGATTAGACGCTTATTTAAGAAGATACAGCAAAAATAAGATTTTCATATAAAAAATAGATTTTTTATGAAAAATAGAAAAATATGGGTGATATCGAATTTTTGTCCTTTTTTCGATTAGACGCTTATTTAAGAAGATACAGCAAAAATAAGATTTTCATATAAATAATAAAATTTTTTATGAAAAATGTAGGTGATCTCGAATTTTTGTCCTTTTTTCGATTAGACGCTTGTTTAAGAAGATACAGCAAAAATAAGATTTTCATATAAAAAATAGATTTTTTATGAAAAATAGAAAAATATAGGTGATCTCGAATTTTTGTCCTTTTTTCGATTAGATGCTTATTTAAGAAGATACAGCAAAAATAAGATTTTCATATAAAAAATAGATTTTTTATGAAAAATAGAAAAATATGGGTGATATCGAATTTTTGTCCTTTTTTCGATTAGACGCTTATTTAAGAAGATACAGCAAAAATAAGATTTTCATATAAATAATAAAATTTTTTATGAAAAATGTAGGTGATCTCGAATTTTTGTCCTTTTTTCGATTAGACGCTTGTTTAAGAAGATACAGCAAAAATAAGATTTTCATATAAAAAATAGATTTTTTATGAAAAATAGAAAAATATAGGTGATCTCGAATTTTTGTCCTTTTTTCGATTAGATGCTTATTTAAGAAGATACAGCAAAAATAAGATTTTCATATAAAAAATAGATTTTTTATGAAAAATAGAAAAATATAGGTGATCTCGAATTTTTGTCCTTTTTTCGATTAGACGCTTGTTTAAGAAGATACACCAAAAATAAGATTTTCATATAAAAAATAGATTTTTTATGAAAAATAGAAAAATATAGGTGATCTCGAATTTTTGTCCTTTTTTCGATTAGATGCTTATTTAAGAAGATACAGCAAAAATAAGATTTTCATATAAAAATAGATTTTTTATGAAAAATAGAAAAATATAGGTGATCTCGAATTTTTGTCCTTTTTTTCGATTAGATGCTTATTTAAGAAGATACAGCAAAAATAAGATTTTCATATAAAAAATAGATTTTTTATGAAAAATAGAAAAATATAGGTGATCTCGAATTTTTGTCCTTTTTTCGATTGGACGCTTATTTAAGAAGATACAGCAAAAATAAGATTTTCATATAAAAAATAGATTTTTTATGAAAAATAGAAAAATATAGGTGATCTCGAATTTTTGTCCTTTTTTCGATTAGATGCTTATTTAAGAAGATACAGCAAAAATAAGATTTTCATATAAAAATAGATTTTTTATGAAAAATAGAAAAATATAGGTGATCTCGAATTTTTGTCCTTTTTTCGATTAGATGCTTATTTAAGAAGATACAGCAAAAATAAGATTTTCATATAAAAATAGATTTTTTATGAAAAATAGAAAAATATAGGTGATCTCGAATTTTTGTCCTTTTTTCGATTAGACGCTTATTTAAGAAGATACAGCAAAAATAAGATTTTCATATAAAAAATAGATTTTTTATGAAAAATAGAAAAATATGGGTGATATCGAATTTTTGTCCTTTTTTCGATTAGACGCTTATTTAAGAAGATACAGCAAAAATAAGATTTTCATATAAATAATAAAATTTTTTATGAAAAATGTAGGTGATCTCGAATTTTTGTCCTTTTTTCGATTAGACGCTTGTTTAAGAAGATACAGCAAAAATAAGATTTTCATATAAAAAATAGATTTTTTATGAAAAATAGAAAAATATAGGTGATCTCGAATTTTTGTCCTTTTTTCGATTAGATGCTTATTTAAGAAGATACAGCAAAAATAAGATTTTCATATAAAAAATAGATTTTTTATGAAAAATAGAAAAATATGGGTGATATCGAATTTTTGTCCTTTTTTCGATTAGACGCTTATTTAAGAAGATACAGCAAAAATAAGATTTTCATATAAATAATAAAATTTTTTATGAAAAATGTAGGTGATCTCGAATTTTTGTCCTTTTTTCGATTAGACGCTTGTTTAAGAAGATACAGCAAAAATAAGATTTTCATATAAAAAATAGATTTTTTATGAAAAATAGAAAAATATAGGTGATCTCGAATTTTTGTCCTTTTTTCGATTAGATGCTTATTTAAGAAGATACAGCAAAAATAAGATTTTCATATAAAAAATAGATTTTTTATGAAAAATAGAAAAATATAGGTGATCTCGAATTTTTGTCCTTTTTTCGATTAGACGCTTGTTTAAGAAGATACACCAAAAATAAGATTTTCATATAAAAAATAGATTTTTTATGAAAAATAGAAAAATATAGGTGATCTCGAATTTATGTCCTTTTTTCGATTAGATGCTTATTTAAGAAGATACAGCAAAAATAAGATTTTCATATAAAAATAGATTTTTTATGAAAAATAGAAAAATATAGGTGATCTCGAATTTTTGTCCTTTTTTTCGATTAGATGCTTATTTAAGAAGATACAGCAAAAATAAGATTTTCATATAAAAAATAGATTTTTTATGAAAAATAGAAAAATATAGGTGATCTCGAATTTTTGTCCTTTTTTCGATTGGACGCTTATTTAAGAAGATACAGCAAAAATAAGATTTTCATATAAAAAATAGATTTTTTATGAAAAATAGAAAAATATAGGTGATCTCGAATTTTTGTCCTTTTTTCGATTAGATGCTTATTTAAGAAGATACAGCAAAAATAAGATTTTCATATAAAAATAGATTTTTTATGAAAAATAGAAAAATATAGGTGATCTCGAATTTTTGTCCTTTTTTCGATTAGACGCTTATTTAAGAAGATACAGCAAAAATAAGATTTTCATATAAAAAATAGATTTTTTATGAAAAATAGAAAAATATAGGTGATCTCGAATTTTTGTCCTTTTTTCGATTAGACGCTTGTTTAAGAAGATACACCAAAAATAAGATTTTCATATAAAAAATAGATTTTTTATGAAAAATAGAAAAATATAGGTGATCTCGAATTTTTGTCCTTTTTTCGATTAGATGCTTATTTAAGAAGATACAGCAAAAATAAGATTTTCATATAAAAATAGATTTTTTATGAAAAATAGAAAAATATAGGTGATCTCGAATTTTTGTCCTTTTTTTCGATTAGATGCTTATTTAAGAAGATACAGCAAAAATAAGATTTTCATATAAAAAATAGATTTTTTATGAAAAATAGAAAAATATAGGTGATCTCGAATTTTTGTCCTTTTTTTCGATTAGATGCTTATTTAAGAAGATACAGCAAAAATAAGATTTTCAAATAAAAAATAGATTTTTTATGAAAAATAGAAAAATATAGGTGATCTCGAATTTTTGTCCTTTTTTTCGATTAGATGCTTATTTAAGAAGATACAGCAAAAATAAGATTTTCATATAAAAAATAGATTTTTTATGAAAAATAGAAAAATATGGGTGATATCGAATTTTTGTCCTTTTTTCGATTAGACGCTTATTTAAGAAGATACAGCAAAAATAAGATTTTCATATAAAAATAGATTTTTTATGAAAAATAGAAAAATATAGGTGATCTCGAATTTTTGTCCTTTTTTCGATTAGATGCTTATTTAAGAAGATACAGCAAAAATAAAATTTTCATATAAAAATAGATTTTTTATGAAAAATAGAAAAATATAGGTGATCTCGAATTTTTGTCCTTTTTTTCGATTAGATGCTTATTTAAGAAGATACAGCAAAAATAAGATTTTCATATAAATGATAACATTTTTTATGAGAAATGTAGGTGATCTCGAATTTTTGTCCTTTTTTCGATTAGACGCTTATTTAAGAAGATATAGCAAAAATAAGATTTTCATATAAAAAATAGATTTTTTATGAAAAATAGAAAAATATAGGTGATCTCGAATTTTTGTCCTTTTTTCGATTAGATGCTTATTTAAGAAGATACAGCAAAAATAAGATTTTATATAAAAAATATTTTTTTTATGAAAAATAGAAAAATATAGGTGATCTCGAATTTTTGTCCTTTTTTCGATTGGACGCTTATTTAAGAAGATACAGCAAAAATAAGATTTTCATATAAAAAATAGATTTTTTATGAAAAATAGAAAAATATAGGTGATCTCGAATTTTTGTCCCTTTTTCGATTAGATGCTTATTTAAGAAGATACAGCAAAAATAAGATTTTCATATAAATAATAAAATTTTTTATGAAAAATGTAGGTGATCTCGAATTTTTGTCCTTTTTTCGATTAGACGCTTATTTAAGAAGATATAGCAAAAATAAGATTTTCATATAAAAAATAGATTTTTTATGAAAAATAGAAAAATATAGGTGATCTCGAATTTTTGTCCTTTTTTCGATTAGATGCTTATTTAAGACGATACAGCAAAAATAAGATTTTCATATAAATAATAAAATTTTTTATGAAAAATGTAGGTGATCTCGAATTTTTGTCCTTTTTTCGATTAGACGCTTGTTTAAGAAGATACAGCAAAAATAAGATTTTCATATAAAAAATAGATTTTTTATGAAAAATAGAAAAATATAGGTGATCTCGAATTTTTGTCCTTTTTTCGATTAGATGCTTATTTAAAAAGATACAGCAAAAATAAGATTTTCATATAAAAAATAGATTTTTTATGAAAAATAGAAAAATATAGGTGATCTCGAATTTTTGTCCTTTTTTCGATTAGACGCTTGTTTAAGAAGATACAGCAAAAATAAGATTTTCATATAAAAAATAGATTTTTTATGAAAAATAGAAAAATATAGGTGATCTCGAATTTTTGTCCTTTTTTCGATTAGATGCTTATTTAAGAAGATACAGCAAAAATAAGATTTTCATATAAAAAATAGATTTTTTATGAAAAATAGAAAAATATAGGTGATCTCGAATTTTTGTCCTTTTTTCGATTAGATGCTTATTTAAGAAGATACAGCAAAAATAAGATTTTCATATAAATAATAAAATTTTTTATGAAAAATGTAGGTGATCTCGAATTTTTGTCCTTTTTTCGATTAGACGCTTATTTAAGAAGATATAGCAAAAATAAGATTTTCATATAAAAAATAGATTTTTTATGAAAAATAGAAAAATATAGGTGATCTCGAATTTTTGTCCTTTTTTCGATTAGACGCTTACTTAAGAAGATACAGCAAAAATAAGATTTTCATATAAAAAACAGATTTTTTATGAAAAATAGAAAAATATGGGTGATATCGAATTTTTGTCCTTTTTTCGATTAGACGCTTGTTTAAGAAGATACAGCAAAAATAAGATTTTCATATAAAAAATAGATTTTATATGAAAAATAGAAAAATATAGGTGATCTCGAATTTTTGTCCTTTTTTCGATTAGATGCTTATTTAAGAAGATACAGCAAAAATAAGATTTTCATATAAAAAATAGATTTTTTATGAAAAATAGAAAAATATAGGTGATCTCGAATTTTTGTCCTTTTTTCGATTAGACGCTTGTTTAAGAAGATACAGCAAAAATAAGATTTTCATATAAAAAATAGATTTTTTATGAAAAATAGAAAAATATAGGTGATCTCGAATTTTTGTCCTTTTTTCGATTAGACGCTTATTTAAGAAGATATAGCAAAAATAAGATTTTCATATAAAAAATAGATTTTTTATGAAAAATAGAAAAATATAGGTGATCTCGAATTTTTGTCCTTTTTTCGATTAGATGCTTATTTAAGAAGATACAGCAAAAATAAGATTTTATATAAAAAATAGATTTTTTATGAAAAATAGAATAATATAGGTGATCTCGAATTTTTGTCCTTTTTTCGATTAGATGCTTATTTAAGAAGATACAGCAAAAATAAGATTTTCATAAAAAAAATAGATTTTTTATGAAAAATAGAAAAATATAGGTGATCTCGAATTTTTGTCCTTTTTTCGATTAGACGCTTATTTAAGAAGATACAGCAAAAATAAGATTTTCATATAAATAATAAAATTTTTTATGAAAAATGTAGGTGATCTCGAATTTTTGTCCTTTTTTCGATTAGACGCTTATTTAAGAAGATATAGCAAAAATAAGATTTTCATATAAAAAAATAGATTTTTTATGAAAAATAGAAAAATATAGGTGATCTCGAATTTTTGTCCTTTTTTCGATTAGATGCTTATTTAAGAAGATACAGCAAAAATAAGATTTTCATATAAAAAAATAGATTTTTTATGAAAAATAGAAAAATATAGGTGATCTCGAATTTTTGTCCTTTTTTCGATTAGACGCTTATTTAAGAAGATATAGCAAAAATAAGATTTTCATATAAAAAAATAGATTTTTTATGAAAAATAGAAAAATGTAGGTGATCTCGAATTTTTGTCCTTTTTTCGATTAGATGCTTATTTAAGAAGATACAGCAAAAATAAGATTTTCATAAAAAAATAGATTTTTTATGAAAAATAGAAAAATATAGGTGATCTCGAATTTTTGTCCTTTTTTCGATTAGACGCTTATTTAAGAAGATATAGCAAAAATAAGATTTTCATATAAAAAATAGATTTTTTATGAAAAATAGAAAAATATAGGTGATCTCGAATTTTTGTCCTTTTTTCGATTAGACGCTTATTTAAGAAGATACAGCAAAAATAAGATTTTATATAAAAAATAGATTTTTTATGAAAAATAGAAATATATAGGTGATCTCGAATTTTTGTCCTTTTTTCGATTAGATGATTATTTAAGAAGATATAGCAAAAATAAGATTTTCATATAAAAAATAGATTTTTTATGAAAAATAGAAAAATATAGGTGATCTCGAATTTTTGTCCTTTTTTCAATTAGACGCTTGTTTAAGAAGATATAGCAAAAATAAGATTTTCATATAAAAAATAGATTTTTTATGAAAAATAGAAAAATATAGGTGATCTCGAATTTTTGTCCTTTTTTCGATTAGACGCTTGTTTAAGAAGATACAGCAAAAATAAGATTTTCATATAAAAAATAGAATTTTTATGAAAAATAGAAAAATATAGGTGATCTCGAATTTTTGTCCTTTTTTCGATTAGATGCTTATTTAAGAAGATACAGCAAAAATAAGATGTTCATAAAAAAATAGATTTTTTATGAAAAATAGAAAAATATAGATGATCTCGAATTTTTGTCCTTTTTTCGATTAGACGCTTGTTTAAGAAGATATAGCAAAAATAAGATTTTCATATAAAAAATAGATTTTTTATGAAAAATAGAAAAATATAGGTGATCTCGAATTTTTGTCCTTTTTTCGATTAGACGCTTGTTTAAGAAGATACAGCAAAAATAAGATTTTCATATAAAAAATAGAATTTTTATGAAAAATAGAAAAATATAGGTGATCTCGAATTTTTGTCCTTTTTTCGATTAGATGCTTATTTAAGAAGATACAGCAAAAATAAGATTTTCATATAAATAATAAAATTTTTTATGAAAAATGTAGGTGATCTCGAATTTTTGTCCTTTTTTCGATTAGACACTTATATAAGAAGATATAGCAAAAATAAGATTTTCATATAAAAAATAGATTTTTTATGAAAAATAGAAAAATATAGGTGATCTCGAATTTTTGTCCTTTTTTCAATTAGACGCTTGTTTAAGAAGATATAGCAAAAATAAGATTTTCATATAAAAAATAGATTTTTTATGAAAAATAGAAAAATATAGGTGATCTCGAATTTTTGTCCTTTTTTCGATTAGACGCTTGTTTAAGAAGATACAGCAAAAATAAGATTTTCATATAAAAAATAGAATTTTTATGAAAAATAGAAAAATATAGGTGATCTCGAATTTTTGTCCTTTTTTCGATTAGATGCTTATTTAAGAAGATACAGCAAAAATAAGATTTTCATATAAATAATAAAATTTTTTATGAAAAATGTAGGTGATCTCGAATTTTTGTCCTTTTTTCGATTAGACACTTATATAAGAAGATATAGCAAAAATAAGATTTTCATATAAAAAATAGATTTTTTATGAAAAATAGAAAAATATAGGTGATCTCGAATTTTTGTCCTTTTTTCGATTAGACGCTTATTTAAGAAGATACAGCAAAAATAAGATTTTATATAAAAAATAGATTTTTTATGAAAAATAGAAATATATAGGTGATCTCGAATTTTTGTCCTTTTTTCGATTAGATGATTATTTAAGAAGATATAGCAAAAATAAGATTTTCATATAAAAAATAGATTTTTTATGAAAAATAGAAAAATATAGGTGATCTCGAATTTTTGTCCTTTTTTCAATTAGACGCTTGTTTAAGAAGATACAGCAAAAATAAGATTTTCATATAAAAAATAGATTTTTTATGAAAAATAGAAAAATATAGGTGATCTCGAATTTTTGTCCTTTTTTCGATTATATGCTTATTTAAGAAGATATAGCAAAAATAAGATTTTCATATAAAAAATAGATTTTTTTGAAAAATAGAAAAATATAGGTGATCTCGAATTTTTGTCCTTTTTTCGATTAGACGCTTGTTTAAGAAGATACAGCAAAAATAAGATTTTCATATAAAAAATAGAATTTTTATGAAAAATAGAAAAATATAGGTGATCTCGAATTTTTGTCCTTTTTTCGATTAGATGCTTATTTAAGAAGATACAGCAAAAATAAGATGTTCATAAAAAAATAGATTTTTTATGAAAAATAGAAAAATATAGATGATCTCGAATTTTTGTCCTTTTTTCGATTAGACGCTTATTTAAGAAGATACAGCAAAAATAAGATTTTATATAAAAAATAGATTTTTTATGAAAAATAGAAATATATAGGTGATCTCGAATTTTTGTCCTTTTTTCGATTAGATGATTATTTAAGAAGATATAGCAAAAATAAGATTTTCATATAAAAAATAGATTTTTTATGAAAAATAGAAAAATATAGGTGATCTCGAATTTTTGTCCTTTTTTCGATTAGACGCTTGTTTAAGAAGATACAGCAAAAATAAGATTTTCATATAAAAAATAGATTTTTTATGAAAAATAGAAAAATATAGGTGATCTCGAATTTTTGTCCTTTTTTCGATTATATGCTTATTTAAGAAGATATAGCAAAAATAAGATTTTCATATAAAAAATAGATTTTTTTGAAAAATAGAAAAATATAGGTGATCTCGAATTTTTGTCCTTTTTTCGATTAGACGCTTGTTTAAGAAGATACAGCAAAAATAAGATTTTCATATAAAAAATAGAATTTTTATGAAAAATAGAAAAATATAGGTGATATCGAATTTTTGTCCTTTTTTCGATTAGACGCTTATTTAAGAAGATACAGCAAAAATAAGATGTTCATAAAAAAATAGATTTTTTATGAAAAATAGAAAAATATAGATGATATCGAATTTTTGTCCTTTTTTCGATTAGATGCTTATTTAAGAAGATACAGCAAAAATAAGATTTTCATATAAAAATAGATTTTTTATGAAAAATAGAAAAATATAGGTGATCTCGAATTTTTGTCCTTTTTTCGATTAGACGCTTATTTAAGAAGATACAGCAAAAATAAGATTTTATATAAAAAATAGATTTTTTATGAAAAATAGAAAAATATAGGTGATCTCGAATTTTTGTCCTTTTTTCGATTAGACGCTTATTTAAGAAGATACAGCAAAAATAAGATTTTATATAAAAAATAGATTTTTTATGAAAAATAGAAAAATATAGGTGATCTCGAATTTTTGTCCTTTTTTCGATTAGACGCTTATTTAAGAAGATATAGCAAAAATAAGATTTTCATATAAAAAATAGATTTTTTATGAAAAATAGAAAAATATAGGTGATCTCGAATTTTTGTCCTTTTTTCGATTAGACGCTTATTTAAGAAGATACAGCAAAAATAAGATTTTATATAAAAAATAGATTTTTTATGAAAAATAGAAAAGTATAGGTGATCTCGAATTTTTGTCCTTTTTTCGATTAGACGCTTATTTAAGAAGATATAGCAAAAATAAGATTTTCATATAAAAAATAGATTTTTTATGAAAAATAGAAAAATATAGGTGATCTCGAATTTTTGTCCTTTTTTCGATTAGATGCTTATTTAAGAAGATACAGCAAAAATAAGATTTTCATATAAAAAATAGATTTTTTATGAAAAATAGAAAAATATAGGTGATATCGAATTTTTGTCCTTTTTTCGATTAGACGCTTATTTAAGAAGATACAGCAAAAATAAGATGTTCATAAAAAAATAGATTTTTTATGAAAAATAGAAAAATATAGATGATCTCGAATTTTTGTCCTTTTTTCGATTAGATGCTTATTTAAGAAGATACAGCAAAAATAAGATTTTCATATAAAAATAGATTTTTTATGAAAAATAGAAAAATATAGGTGATCTCGAATTTTTGTCCTTTTTTCGATTAGATGCTTATTTAAGAAAATACAGCAAAAATAAGATTTTCATATAAATAATAAAATTTTTTATGAAAAATGTAGGTGATCTCGAATTTTTGTCCTTTTTTCGATTAGACGCTTATTTAAGAAGATATAGCAAAAATAAGATTTTCATATAAAAAATAGATTTTTTATGAAAAATAGAAAAATATAGGTGATCTCGAATTTTTGTCCTTTTTTCGATTAGATGCTTATTTAAGAAGATACAGCAAAAATAAGATTTTCATATAAAAAATAGATTTTTTATGAAAAATAGAAAAATATAGGTGATATCGAATTTTTGTCCTTTTTTCGATTAGACGCTTATTTAAGAAGATACAGCAAAAATAAGATGTTCATAAAAAAATAGATTTTTTATGAAAAATAGAAAAATATAGATGATATCGAATTTTTGTCCTTTTTTCGATTAGACGCTTATTTAAGAAAATACAGCAAAAATAAGATTTTCATATAAATAATAAAATTTTTTATGAAAAATGTAGGTGATCTCGAATTTTTGTCCTTTTTTCGATTAGACGCTTATTTAAGAAGATATAGCAAAAATAAGATTTTCATATAAAAAATAGATTTTTTATGAAAAATAGAAAAATATAGGTGATCTCGAATTTTTGTCCTTTTTTCGATTAGATGCTTATTTAAGAAGATACAGCAAAAATAAGATTTTCATATAAAAAATAGATTTTTTATGAAAAATAGAAAAATATAGGTGATATCGAATTTTTGTCCTTTTTTCGATTAGACGCTTATTTAAGAAGATACAGCAAAAATAAGATGTTCATAAAAAAATAGATTTTTTATGAAAAATAGAAAAATATAGGTGATCTCGAATTTTTGTCCTTTTTTCGATTAGACGCTTATTTAAGAAGATACAGCAAAAATAAGATTTTTATATAAAAAATAGAATTTTTATGAAAAATAGAAAAATATAGGTGATCTCGAATTTTTGTCCTTTTTTCGATTAGATGCTTATTTAAGAAGATACAGCAAAAATAAGATTTTCATATAAAAAATAGATTTTTTATGAAAAATAGAAAAATATAGGTGATATCGAATTTTTGTCCTTTTTTCGATTAGACGCTTATTTAAGAAGATACAGCAAAAATAAGATGTTCATAAAAAAATAGATTTTTTATGAAAAATAGAAAAATATAGGTGATCTCGAATTTTTGTCCTTTTTTTGATTAGATGCTTATTTAAGAAGATACAGCAAAAATAAGATTTTCATATAAAAAATAGATTTTTTATGAAAAATAGATAAATATAGGTGATCTCGAATTTTTGTCCTTTTTTCGATTAGATGCTTATTTAAGAAAATACAGCAAAAATAAGATGTTCATAAAAAAATAGATTTTTTATGAAAAATAGAAAAATATAGGTGATCTCGAATTTTTGTCCTTTTTTCGATTAGACGCTTATTTAAGAAGATACAGCAAAAATAAGATTTTTATATAAAAAATAGAATTTTTATGAAAAATAGAAAAATATAGGTGATCTCGAATTTTTGTCCTTTTTTCGATTAGATGCTTATTTAAGAAGATACAGCAAAAATAAGATTTTCATATAAAAAATAGATTTTTTATGAAAAATAGAAAAATATAGGTGATATCGAATTTTTGTCCTTTTTTCGATTAGACGCTTATTTAAGAAGATACAGCAAAAATAAGATGTTCATAAAAAAATAGATTTTTTATGAAAAATAGAAAAATATAGGTGATCTCGAATTTTTGTCCTTTTTTCGATTAGACGCTTATTTAAGAAGATACAGCAAAAATAAGATTTTTATATAAAAAATAGAATTTTTATGAAAAATAGAAAAATATAGGTGATCTCGAATTTTTGTCCTTTTTTCGATTAGATGCTTATTTAAGAAGATACAGCAAAAATAAGATTTTCATATAAAAAATAGATTTTTTATGAAAAATAGAAAAATATAGGTGATCTCGAATTTTTGTCCTTTTTTCGATTAGATGCTTATTTAAGAAGATACAGCAAAAATACGATTTTCATATAAAAAATAGATTTTTTATGAAAAATAGAAAAATATAGGTGATATCGAATTTTTGTCCTTTTTTCGATTAGACGCTTATTTAAGAAGATACAGCAAAAATAAGATGTTCATAAAAAAATAGATTTTTTATGAAAAATAGAAAAATATAGGTGATCTCGAATTTTTGTCCTTTTTTTGATTAGATGCTTATTTAAGAAGATACAGCAAAAATAAGATTTTCATATAAAAAATAGATTTTTTATGAAAAATAGAAAAATATAGGTGATCTCGAATTTTTGTCCTTTTTTCGATTAGATGCTTATTTAAGAAAATACAGCAAAAATAAGATTTTCATATAAATAATAAAATTTTTTATGAAAAATGTAGGTGATCTCGAATTTTTGTCCTTTTTTCGATCAGACGCTTATTTAAGAAGATATAGCAAAAATAAGATTTTCATATAAAAAATAGATTTTTTATGAAAAATAGAAAAATATAGGTGATCTCGAATTTTTGTCCTTTTTTCGATTAGATGCTTATTTAAGAAGATACAGCAAAAATAAGATTTTCATATAAAAAATAGATTTTTTATGAAAAATAGAAAAATATAGGTGATATCGAATTTTTGTCCTTTTTTCGATTAGACGCTTATTTAAGAAGATACAGCAAAAATAAGATGTTCATAAAAAAATAGATTTTTTATGAAAAATAGAAAAATATAGGTGATCTCGAATTTTTGTCCTTTTTTTGATTAGATGCTTATTTAAGAAGATACAGCAAAAATAAGATTTTCATATAAAAAATAGATTTTTTATGAAAAATAGAAAAATATAGGTGATCTCGAATTTTTGTCCTTTTTTCGATTAGATGCTTATTTAAGAAAATACAGCAAAAATAAGATTTTCATATAAATAATAAAATTTTTTATGAAAAATGTAGGTGATCTCGAATTTTTGTCCTTTTTTCGATCAGACGCTTATTTAAGAAGATATAGCAAAAATAAGATTTTCATATAAAAAATAGATTTTTTATGAAAAATAGAAAAATATAGGTGATCTCGAATTTTTGTCCTTTTTTCGATTAGACGCTTGTTTAAGAAGATACAGCAAAAATAAGATTTTATATAAAAAATAGATTTTTTATGAAAAATAGAAAAATATAGGTGATCTCGAATTTCTGTCCTTTTTTCGATTAGATGCTTATTTAAGAAGATACAGCAAAAATAAGATGTTCATAAAAAAAATAGATTTTTTATGAAAAATAGAAAAATATAGGTGATCTCGAATTTTTGTCCTTTTTTCGATTAGATGATTATTTAAGAAGATACAGCAAAAATAAGATTTTCATATAAATAATAAAATTTTTTATGAAAAATGTAGGTGATCTCGAATTTTTGTCCTTTTGTCGATTAGACGCTTATTTAAAAAGATATAGCAAAAATAAGATTTTCATATAAAAAATAGATTTTTTATGAAAAATAGAAAAATATAGGTGATCTCGAATTTTTGTCCTTTTTTCGATTAGACGCTTATTTAAGAAGATACAGCAAAAATAAGATGTTCATAAAAAAATAGATTTTTTATGAAAAATAGAAAAATATAGGTGATCTCGAATTTCTGTCCTTTTTTCGATTAGATGCTTATTTAAGAAGATACAGCAAAAATAAGATGTTCATAAAAAAAATAGATTTTTTATGAAAAATAGAAAAATATAGGTGATCTCGAATTTTTGTCCTTTTTTCGATTAGATGATTATTTAAGAAGATACAGCAAAAATAAGATTTTCATATAAATAATAAAATTTTTTATGAAAAATATAGGTGATCTCGAATTTTTGTCCTTTTTTCGATTAGACGCTTATTTAAGAAGATATAGCAAAAATAAGATTTTCATATAAAAAATAGATTTTTTATGAAAAATAGAAAAATATAGGTGATCTCGAATTTTTGTCCTTTTTTCGATTAGATGCTTATTTAAGAAGATACAGCAAAAATAAGATTTTCATATAAAAAATAGATTTTTTATGAAAAATAGAAAAATATAGGTGATCTCGAATTTTTGTCCTTTTTTCGATTAGATGCTTATTTAAGAAAATACAGCAAAAATAAGATTTTCATATAAATAATAAAATTTTTTATGAAAAATATAGGTGATCTCGAATTTTTGTCCTTTTTTCGATTAGACGCTTATTTAAGAAGATATAGCAAAAATAAGATTTTCATATAAAAAATAGATTTTTTATGAAAAATAGAAAAATATAGGTGATCTCGAATTTTTGTCCTTTTTTCGATTAGATGCTTATTTAAGAAAATACAGCAAAAATAAGATTTTCATATAAATAATAAAATTTTTTATGAAAAATATAGGTGATCTCGAATTTTTGTCCTTTTTTCGATTAGACGCTTATTTAAGAAGATATAGCAAAAATAAGATTTTCATATAAAAAATAGATTTTTTATGAAAAATAGAAAAATATAGGTGATCTCGAATTTTTGTCCTTTTTTCGATTAGATGCTTATTTAAGAAGATACAGCAAAAATAAGATTTTCATATAAAAAATAGATTTTTTATGAAAAATAGAAAAATATAGGTGATCTCGAATTTTTTAAGAAGATACAGCAAAAATAAGATTTTTATATAAAAAATAGAATTTTTATGAAAAATAGAAAAATATAGGTGATCTCGAATTTCTGTCCTTTTTTCGATTAGATGCTTATTTAAGAAGATACAGCAAAAATAAGATGTTCATAAAAAATAGATTTTTTATGAAAAATAGAAAAATATAGGTGATCTCGAATTTCTGTCCTTTTTTCGATTAGACGCTTACTTAAGAAGATACAGCAAAAATAAGATTTTCATATAAAAAATAGATTTTTTATGAAAAATAGAAAAATATAGGTGATCTCGAATTTTTGTCCTTTTTTCGATTAGACGCTTATTTAAGAAGATACAGCAAAAATAAGATTTTTATATAAAAAATAGAATTTTTATGAAAAATAGAAAAATATAGGTGATCTCGAATTTTTGTCCTTTTGTCGATTAGACGCTTATTTAAAAAGATATAGCAGAAATAAGATTTTCATATAAAAAATAGATTTTTTATGAAAAATAGAAAAATATAGGTGATCTCGAATTTTTGTCCTTTTTTCGATTAGACGCTTATTTAAGAAGATATAGCAAAAATAAGATTTTCATATAAAAAATAGATTTTTTATGAAAAATAGTAAAATATAGGTGATCTCGAATTTTTTGTCCTTTTTTCGATTAGACGCTTACTTAAGAAGATACAGCAAAAATAAGATTTTCATATAAAAAATAGATTTTTTATGAAAAATAGAAAAATATAGGTGATCTCGAATTTTTGTCCTTTTTTCGATTAGACGCTTATTTAAGAAGATACAGCAAAAATAAGATTTTTATATAAAAAATAGAATTTTTATGAAAAATAGAAAAATATAGGTGATCTCGAATTTTTGTCCTTTTTTCGATTAGATGCTTATTTAAGAAGATACAGCAAAAATAAGATTTTCATATAAAAAATAGATTTTTTATGAAAAATAGAAAAATATAGGTGATCTCGAATTTTTGTCCTTTTTTCGATTAGATGCTTATTTAAGAAGATACAGCAAAAATAAGATTTTCATATAAATAATAAAATTTTTTATGAAAAATATAGGTGATCTCGAATTTTTGTCCTTTTTTCGATTAGACGCTTATTTAAGAAGATATAGCAAAAATAAGATTTTCATATAAAAAATAGATTTTTTATGAAAAATAGAAAAATATAGGTGATCTCGAATTTTTGTCCTTTTTTCGATTAGATGCTTATTTAAGAAGATACAGCAAAAATAAGATTTTCATATAAAAAATAGATTTTTTATGAAAAATAGAAAAATATAGGTGATCTCGAATTTTTGTCCTTTTTTCGATTAGACGCTTATTTAAGAAGATATAGCAAAAATAAGATTTTCATATAAAAAATAGATTTTTTATGAAAAATAGAAAAATATAGGTGATCTCGAATTTTTGTCCTTTTTTCGATTAGACGCTTATTTAAGAAGATATAGCAAAAATAAGATTTTCATATAAAAAATAGATTTTTTATGAAAAATAGAAAAATATAGGTGATCTCGAATTTTTGTCCTTTTTTCGATTAGATGCTTATTTAAGAAGATACAGCAAAAATAAGATTTTCATATAAATAATAAAATTTTTTATGAAAAATATAGGTGATCTCGAATTTTTGTCCTTTTTTCGATTAGACGCTTATTTAAGAAGATATAGCAAAAATAAGATTTTCATATAAAAAATAGATTTTTTATGAAAAATAGAAAAATATAGGTGATCTCGAATTTTTGTCCTTTTTTTCGATTAGATGCTTATTTAAGAAGATACAGCAAAAATAAGATTTTCATATAAAAAATAGATTTTTTATGAAAAATAGAAAAATATAGGTGATCTCGAATTTTTGTCCTTTTTTCGATTAGACGCTTATTTAAGAAGATATAGCAAAAATAAGATTTTCATATAAAAAATAGATTTTTTATGAAAAATAGAAAAATATAGGTGATCTCGAATTTTTGTCCTTTTTTCGATTAGACGCTTATTTAAGAAGATATAGCAAAAATAAGATTTTCATATAAAAAATAGATTTTTTATGAAAAATAGAAAAATATAGGTGATCTCGAATTTTTGTCCTTTTTTCGATTAGATGCTTATTTAAGAAGATACAGCAAAAATAAGATTTTCATATAAAAAATAGATTTTTTATGAAAAATAGAAAAATATAGGTGATCTCGAATTTTTGTCCTTTTTTCGATTAGACGCTTATTTAAGAAGATACAGCAAAAATAAGATTTTTATATAAAAAATAGAATTTTTATGAAAAATAGAAAAATATAGGTGATCTCGAATTTCTGTCCTTTTTTCGATTAGATGCTTATTTAAGAAGATACAGCAAAAATAAGATGTTCATAAAAAATAGATTTTTTATGAAAAATAGAAAAATATAGGTGATCTCGAATTTTTGTCCTTTTTTCGATTAAACGCTTATTTAAGAAGATACAGCAAAAATAAGATTTTATATAAAAAATAGATTTTTTATGAAAAATAGAAAAATATAGGTGATCTCGAATTTTTGTCCTTTTTTCGATTAGATGATTATTTAAGAAGATACAGCAAAAATAAGATTTTCATATAAATAATAAAATTTTTTATGAAAAATGTAGGTGATCTCGAATTTTTGTCCTTTTTTCGATTAGATGCTTATTTAAGAAGATACAGCAAAAATAAGATTTTCATATAAATAATAAAATTTTTTATGAAAAATATAGGTGATCTCGAATTTTTGTCCTTTTTTCGATTAGACGCTTATTTAAGAAGATATAGCAAAAATAAGATTTTCATATAAAAAATAGATTTTTTATGAAAAATAGAAAAATATAGGTGATCTCGAATTTTTGTCCTTTTTTCGATTAGATGCTTATTTAAGAAGATACAGCAAAAATAAGATTTTCATATAAAAAATAGATTTTTTATGAAAAATAGAAAAATATAGGTGATCTCGAATTTTTGTCCTTTTTTCGATTAGACGCTTATTTAAGAAGATATAGCAAAAATAAGATTTTCATATAAAAAATAGATTTTTTATGAAAAATAGAAAAATATAGGTGATCTCGAATTTTTGTCCTTTTTTCGATTAGACGCTTATTTAAGAAGATATAGCAAAAATAAGATTTTCATATAAAAAATAGATTTTTTATGAAAAATAGAAAAATATAGGTGATCTCGAATTTTTGTCCTTTTTTCGATTAGACGCTTATTTAAGAAGATATAGCAAAAATAAGATTTTCATATAAAAAATAGATTTTTTATGAAAAATAGTAAAATATAGGTGATCTCGAATTTTTGTCCTTTTTTCGATTAGACGCTTACTTAAGAAGATACAGCAAAAATAAGATTTTCATATAAAAAATAGATTTTTTATGAAAAATAGAAAAATATAGGTGATCTCGAATTTTTGTCCTTTTTTCGATTAGACGCTTATTTAAGAAGATACAGCAAAAATAAGATGTTCATAAAAAAATAGATTTTTTATGAAAAATGTAGGTGATCTCGAATTTTTGTCCTTTTTTCGATTAGATGCTTATTTAAGAAGATACAGCAAAAAATAAGATTTTCATATAAATAATAAAATTTTTTATGAAAAATATAGGTGATCTCGAATTTTTGTCCTTTTTTCGATTAGACGCTTATTTAAGAAGATATAGCAAAAATAAGATTTTCATATAAAAAATAGATTTTTTATGAAAAATAGAAAAATATAGGTGATCTCGAATTTTTGTCCTTTTTTCGATTAGATGCTTATTTAAGAAGATACAGCAAAAATAAGATTTTCATATAAAAAATAGATTTTTTATGAAAAATAGAAAAATATAGGTGATCTCGAATTTTTGTCCTTTTTTCGATTAGACGCTTATTTAAGAAGATATAGCAAAAATAAGATTTTCATATAAAAAATAGATTTTTTATGAAAAATAGAAAAATATAGGTGATCTCGAATTTTTGTCCTTTTTTCGATTAGACGCTTATTTAAGAAGATATAGCAAAAATAAGATTTTCATATAAAAAATAGATTTTTTATGAAAAATAGAAAAATATAGGTGATCTCGAATTTTTGTCCTTTTTTCGATTAGACGCTTATTTAAGAAGATATAGCAAAAATAAGATTTTCATATAAAAAATAGATTTTTTATGAAAAATAGTAAAATATAGGTGATCTCGAATTTTTGTCCTTTTTTCGATTAGACGCTTACTTAAGAAGATACAGCAAAAATAAGATTTTCATATAAAAAATAGATTTTTTATGAAAAATAGAAAAATATAGGTGATCTCGAATTTTTGTCCTTTTTTCGATTAGACGCTTATTTAAGAAGATACAGCAAAAATAAGATGTTCATAAAAAAATAGATTTTTTATGAAAAATAGAAAAATATAGGTGATCTCGAATTTCTGTCCTTTTTTCGATTAGATGCTTATTTAAGAAGATACAGCAAAAATAAGATGTTCATAAAAAAAATAGATTTTTTATGAAAAATAGAAAAATATAGGTGATCTCGAATTTTTGTCCTTTTTTCGATTAGATGATTATTTAAGAAGATACAGCAAAAATAAGATTTTCATATAAATAATAAAATTTTTTATGAAAAATATAGGTGATCTCGAATTTTTGTCCTTTTTTCGATTAGATGCTTATTTAAGAAGATACAGCAAAAATAAGATTTTCATATAAAAAATAGATTTTTTATGAAAAATAGAAAAATATAGGTGATCTCGAATTTTTGTCCTTTTTTCGATTAGACGCTTATTTAAGAAGATATAGCAAAAATAAGATTTTCATATAAAAAATAGATTTTTTATGAAAAATAGAAAAATATAGGTGATCTCGAATTTTTGTCCTTTTTTCGATTAGATGCTTATTTAAGAAGATACAGCAAAAATAAGATTTTCATATAAAAAATAGATTTTTTATGAAAAATAGAAAAATATAGGTGATCTCGAATTTTTGTCCTTTTTTCGATTAGACGCTTATTTAAGAAGATATAGCAAAAATAAGATTTTCATATAAAAAATAGATTTTTTATGAAAAATAGAAAAATATAGGTGATCTCGAATTTTTGTCCTTTTTTCGATTAGACGCTTATTTAAGAAGATATAGCAAAAATAAGATTTTCATATAAAAAATAGATTTTTTATGAAAAATAGAAAAATATAGGTGATCTCGAATTTTTGTCCTTTTTTCGATTAGATGCTTATTTAAGAAGATACAGCAAAAATAAGATTTTCATATAAAAAATAGATTTTTTATGAAAAATAGAAAAATATAGGTGATCTCGAATTTTTGTCCTTTTTTCGATTAGACGCTTATTTAAGAAGATACAGCAAAAATAAGATTTTTATATAAAAAATAGAATTTTTATGAAAAATAGAAAAATATAGGTGATCTCGAATTTCTGTCCTTTTTTCGATTAGATGCTTATTTAAGAAGATACAGCAAAAATAAGATGTTCATAAAAAATAGATTTTTTATGAAAAATAGAAAAATATAGGTGATCTCGAATTTTTGTCCTTTTTTCGATTAAACGCTTATTTAAGAAGATACAGCAAAAATAAGATTTTATATAAAAAATAGATTTTTTATGAAAAATAGAAAAATATAGGTGATCTCGAATTTTTGTCCTTTTTTCGATTAGATGATTATTTAAGAAGATACAGCAAAAATAAGATTTTCATATAAATAATAAAATTTTTTATGAAAAATGTAGGTGATCTCGAATTTTTGTCCTTTTGTCGATTAGACGCTTATTTAAAAAGATATAGCAAAAATAAGATTTTCATATAAAAAATAGATTTTTTATGAAAAATAGAAAAATATAGGTGATCTCGAATTTTTGTCCTTTTTTCGATTAGACGCTTATTTAAGAAGATACAGCAAAAATAAGATGTTCATAAAAAAATAGATTTTTTATGAAAAATAGAAAAATATAGGTGATCTCGAATTTTTGTCCTTTTGTCGATTAGACGCTTATTTAAAAAGATATAGCAGAAATAAGATTTTCATATAAAAAATAGATTTTTTATGAAAAATAGAAAAATATAGGTGATCTCGAATTTTTGTCCTTTTTTCGATTAGACGCTTATTTAAGAAGATATAGCAAAAATAAGATTTTCATATAAAAAATAGATTTTTTATGAAAAATAGTAAAATATAGGTGATCTCGAATTTTTGTCCTTTTTTCGATTAGACGCTTACTTAAGAAGATACAGCAAAAATAAGATTTTCATATAAAAAATAGATTTTTTATGAAAAATAGAAAAATATAGGTGATCTCGAATTTTTGTCCTTTTTTCGATTAGACGCTTATTTAAGAAGATACAGCAAAAATAAGATTTTTATATAAAAAATAGAATTTTTATGAAAAATAGAAAAATATAGGTGATCTCGAATTTTTGTCCTTTTTTCGATTAGATGCTTATTTAAGAAGATACGGCAAAAATAAGATTTTCATATAAAAAATAGATTTTTTATGAAAAATAGAAAAATATAGGTGATCTCGAATTTTTGTCCTTTTTTCGATTAGATGCTTATTTAAGAAGATACAGCAAAAATAAGATTTTCATATAAATAATAAAACTTTTTATGAAAAATATAGGTGATCTCGAATTTTTGTCCTTTTTTCGATTAGACGCTTATTTAAGAAGATATAGCAAAAATAAGATTTTCATATAAAAAATAGATTTTTTATGAAAAATAGAAAAATATAGGTGATCTCGAATTTTTGTCCTTTTTTCGATTAGATGCTTATTTAAGAAGATACAGCAAAAATAAGATTTTCATATAAAAAATAGATTTTTTATGAAAAATAGAAAAATATAGGTGATCTCGAATTTTTGTCCTTTTTTCGATTAGATGCTTAATTAAGAAAATACAGCAAAAATAAGATTTTCATATAAATAATAAAATTTTTTATGAAAAATATAGGTGATCTCGAATTTTTGTCCT
Organism: Phasia obesa; assembly: GCA_949628195.1. Taxonomy (NCBI): domain Eukaryota; kingdom Metazoa; phylum Arthropoda; class Insecta; order Diptera; family Tachinidae; genus Phasia; species Phasia obesa. The sequence continues at coordinate 51,758,691 of OX451217.1, forward strand.
TTTTTCGATTAGACGCTTATTTAAGAAGATATAGCAAAAATAAGATTTTCATATAAAAAATAGATTTTTTATGAAAAATAGAAAAATATAGGTGATCTCGAATTTTTGTCCTTTTTTCGATTAGATGCTTATTTAAGAAGATACAGCAAAAATAAGATTTTCATATAAAAAAATAGATTTTTTATGAAAAATAGAAAAATATAGGTGATCTCGAATTTTTGTCCTTTTTTCGATTAGACGCTTATTTAAGAAGATACAGCAAAAATAAGATTTTTATATAAAAAATAGAATTTTTATGAAAAATAGAAAAATATAGGTGATCTCGAATTTCTGTCCTTTTTTCGATTAGATGATTATTTAAGAAGATACAGCAAAAATAAGATTTTCATATAAATAATAAAATTTTTTATGAAAAATGTAGGTGATCTCGAATTTTTGTGTTTTTTTCGATTAGACGCTTATTTAAGAAGATACAGCAAAAATAAGATGTTCATAAAAAAATAGATTTTTTATGAAAAATAGAAAAATATAGGTGATCTCGAATTTCTGTCCTTTTTTCGATTAGATGCTTATTTAAGAAGATACAGCAAAAATAAGATGTTCATAAAAAAACAGATTTTTTATGAAAAATAGAAAAATATAGGTGATCTCGAATTTTTGTCCTTTTTTCGATTAAACGCTTATTTAAGAAGATACAGCAAAAATAAGATTTTATATAAAAAATAGATTTTTTATGAAAAATAGAAAAATATAGGTGATCTCGAATTTTTGTCCTTTTTTCGATTAGATGATTATTTAAGAAGATACAGCAAAAATAAGATTTTCATATAAATAATAAAATTTTTTATGAAAAATGTAGGTGATCTCGAATTTTTGTGTTTTTTTCGATTAGACGCTTATTTAAGAAGATACAGCAAAAATAAGATGTTCATAAAAAAATAGATTTTTTATGAAAAATAGAAAAATATAGGTGATCTCGAATTTCTGTCCTTTTTTCGATTAGATGCTTATTTAAGAAGATACAGCAAAAATAAGATGTTCATAAAAAAAATAGATTTTTTATGAAAAATAGAAAAATATAGGTGATCTCGAATTTTTGTCCTTTTTTCGATTAGATGATTATTTAAGAAGATACAGCAAAAATAAGATTTTCATATAAATAATAAAATTTTTTATGAAAAATGTAGGTGATCTCGAATTTTTGTCCTTTTGTCGATTAGACGCTTATTTAAAAAGATATAGCAAAAATAAGATTTTCATATAAAAAATAGATTTTTTATGAAAAATAGAAAAATATAGGTGATCTCGAATTTTTGTCCTTTTTTCGATTAGATGCTTATTTAAGAAGATACAGCAAAAATAAGATTTTCATATAAAAAAATAGATTTTTTATGAAAAATAGAAAAATATAGGTGATCTCGAATTTTTGTCCTTTTTTCGATTAAACGCTTATTTAAGAAGATACAGCAAAAATAAGATTTTATATAAAAAATAGATTTTTTATGAAAAATAGAAAAATATAGGTGATCTCGAATTTTTGTCCTTTTTTCGATTAGATGATTATTTAAGAAGATACAGCAAAAATAAGATTTTCATATAAATAATAAAATTTTTTATGAAAAATGTAGGTGATCTCGAATTTTTGTGTTTTTTTCGATTAGACGCTTATTTAAGAAGATACAGCAAAAATAAGATGTTCATAAAAAAATAGATTTTTTATGAAAAATAGAAAAATATAGGTGATCTCGAATTTCTGTCCTTTTTTCGATTAGATGCTTATTTAAGAAGATACAGCAAAAATAAGATGTTCATAAAAAAATAGATTTTTTATGAAAAATAGAAAAATATAGGTGATCTCGAATTTCTGTCCTTTTTTCGATTAGATGCTTATTTAAGAAGATACAGCAAAAATAAGATGTTCATAAAAAAAATAGATTTTTTATGAAAAATAGAAAAATATAGGTGATCTCGAATTTTTGTCCTTTTTTCGATTAGATGATTATTTAAGAAGATACAGCAAAAATAAGATTTTCATATAAATAATAAAATTTTTTATGAAAAATGTAGGTGATCTCGAATTTTTGTGTTTTTTTCGATTAGACGCTTATTTAAGAAGATACAGCAAAAATAAGATGTTCATAAAAAAATAGATTTTTTATGAAAAATAGAAAAATATAGGTGATCTCGAATTTCTGTCCTTTTTTCGATTAGATGCTTATTTAAGAAGATACAGCAAAAATAAGATTTTCATATAAAAAATAGATTTTTTATGAAAAATAGAAAAATATAGGTGATCTCGAATTTTTGTCCTTTTTTCGATTAGACGCTTATTTAAGAAGATATAGCAAAAATAAGATTTTCATATAAAAAATAGATTTTTTATGAAAAATAGTAAAATATAGGTGATCTCGAATTTTTGTCCTTTTTTCGATTAGACGCTTACTTAAGAAGATACAGCAAAAATAAGATTTTCATATAAAAAATAGATTTTTTATGAAAAATAGAAAAATATAGGTGATCTCGAATTTTTGTCCTTTTTTCGATTAGACGCTTATTTAAGAAGATACAGCAAAAATAAGATTTTTATATAAAAAATAGAATTTTTATGAAAAATAGAAAAATATAGGTGATCTCGAATTTTTGTCCTTTTTTCGATTAGATGCTTATTTAAGAAGATACGGCAAAAATAAGATTTTCATATAAAAAATAGATTTTTTATGAAAAATAGAAAAATATAGGTGATCTCGAATTTTTGTCCTTTTTTCGATTAGATGCTTATTTAAGAAGATACAGCAAAAATAAGATTTTCATATAAATAATAAAACTTTTTATGAAAAATATAGGTGATCTCGAATTTTTGTCCTTTTTTCGATTAGACGCTTATTTAAGAAGATATAGCAAAAATAAGATTTTCATATAAAAAATAGATTTTTTATGAAAAATAGAAAAATATAGGTGATCTCGAATTTTTGTCCTTTTTTCGATTAGATGCTTATTTAAGAAGATACAGCAAAAATAAGATTTTCATATAAAAAATAGATTTTTTATGAAAAATAGAAAAATATAGGTGATCTCGAATTTTTGTCCTTTTTTCGATTAGATGCTTAATTAAGAAAATACAGCAAAAATAAGATTTTCATATAAATAATAAAATTTTTTATGAAAAATATAGGTGATCTCGAATTTTTGTCCTTTTTTCGATTAGACGCTTATTTAAGAAGATATAGCAAAAATAAGATTTTCATATAAAAAATAGATTTTTTATGAAAAATAGAAAAATATAGGTGATCTCGAATTTTTGTCCTTTTTTCGATTAGATGCTTATTTAAGAAGATACAGCAAAAATAAGATTTTCATATAAAAAAATAGATTTTTTATGAAAAATAGAAAAATATAGGTGATCTCGAATTTTTGTCCTTTTTTCGATTAAACGCTTATTTAAGAAGATACAGCAAAAATAAGATTTTATATAAAAAATAGATTTTTTATGAAAAATAGAAAAATATAGGTGATCTCGAATTTTTGTCCTTTTTTCGATTAGATGATTATTTAAGAAGATACAGCAAAAATAAGATTTTCATATAAATAATAAAATTTTTTATGAAAAATGTAGGTGATCTCGAATTTTTGTGTTTTTTTCGATTAGACGCTTATTTAAGAAGATACAGCAAAAATAAGATGTTCATAAAAAAATAGATTTTTTATGAAAAATAGAAAAATATAGGTGATCTCGAATTTCTGTCCTTTTTTCGATTAGATGCTTATTTAAGAAGATACAGCAAAAATAAGATGTTCATAAAAAAAATAGATTTTTTATGAAAAATAGAAAAATATAGGTGATCTCGAATTTTTGTCCTTTTTTCGATTAGACGTTTATTTAAGAAGATACAGCAAAAATAAGATTTTCATATAAATAATAAAATTTTTTATGAAAAATGTAGGTGATCTCGAATTTTTGTCCTTTTTTCGATTAGATGCTTATTTAAGAAGATACAGCAAAAATAAGATTTTCATATAAAAAATAGATTTTTTATGAAAAATAGAAAAATATAGGTGATATCGAATTTTTGTCCTTTTTTCGATTAGACGCTTATTTAAGAAGATACAGCAAAAATAAGATTTTTATATAAAAAATAGAATTTTTATGAAAAATAGAAAAATATAGGTGATCTCGAATTTTTGTCCTTTTTTCGATTAGATGCTTATTTAAGAAGATACAGCAAAAATAAGATTTTATATAAAAAATAGATTTTTTATGAAAAATAGAAAAATATAGGTGATCTCGAATTTTTGTCCTTTTTTCGATTAGATGATTATTTAAGAAGATACAGCAAAAATAAGATTTTCATATAAATAATAAAATTTTTTATGAAAAATGTAGGTGATCTCGAATTTTTGTCCTTTTGTCGATTAGACGCTTATTTAAGAAGATATAGCAAAAATAAGATTTTCATATAAAAAATAGATTTTTTATAAAAATAGAAAAATATAGGTGATCTCGAATTTTTGTCCTTTTTTCGATTAGATGCTTATTTAAGAAGATACAGCAAAAATAAGATTTTCATATAAAAAATAGATTTTTTATGAAAAATAGAAAAATATAGGTGATCTCGAATTTCTGTCCTTTTTTCGATTAGATGCTTATTTAAGAAGATACAGCAAAAATAAGATGTTCATAAAAAAAATAGATTTTTTATAAAAATAGAAAAATATAGGTGATCTCGAATTTTTGTCCTTTTTTCGATTAGACGCTTATTTAAGAAGATACAGCAAAAATAAGATTTTATATAAAAAATAGATTTTTTATGAAAAATAGAAAAATATAGGTGATCTCGAATTTTTGTCGTTTTTTCGATTAGATGATTATTTAAGAAGATACAGCAAAAATAAGATTTTCATATAAATAATAAAATTTTTTATGAAAAATGTAGGTGATCTCGAATTTTTGTCCTTTTTTCGATTAGACGCTTATTTAAGAAGATATAGCAAAAATAAGATTTCCATATAAAAAATAGATTTTTTATGAAAAATAGTAAAATATAGGTGATCTCGAATTTTTGTCCTTTTTTCGATTAGACGCTTGCTTAAGAAGATACAGCAAAAATAAGATTTTCATATAAAAAATAGATTTTTTATGAAAAATAGAAAAATATAGGTGATGTCGAATTTTTGTCCTTTTATCGATTAGATGCTTATTTAAGAAGATACAGCAAAAATAAGATTTTCATATAAATAATAAAATTTTTTATGAAAAATGTAGGTGATCTCGAATTTTTGTCCTTTTTTCGATTAGACGCTTATTTAAGAAGATATAGCAAAAATAAGATTTTCATATAAAAAATAGATTTTTTATGAAAAATAGTAAAATATAGGTGATCTCGAATTTTTGTCCTTTTTTCGATTAGACGCTTACTTAAGAAGATACAGCAAAAATAAGATTTTCATATAAATAATAAAATTTTTTATGAAAAATGTAGGTGATCTCGAATTTTTGTCCTTTTGTCGATTAGACGCTTATTTAAGAAGATATAGCAAAAATAAGATTTTCATATAAAAAATAGATTTTTTATGAAAAATAGAAAAATATAGGTGATCTCGAATTTTTGTCCTTTTTTCGATTAGATGATTATTTAAGAAGATACAGCAAAAATAAGATTTTCATATAAATAATAAAATTTTTTATGAAAAATGTAGGTGATCTCGAATTTTTGTCCTTTTTTCGATTAGACGCTTATTTAAGAAGATATAGCAAAAATAAGATTTCCATATAAAAAATAGATTTTTTATGAAAAATAGAAAAATATAGGTGATCTCGAATTTTTGTCCTTTTTTCGATTAGATGCTTATTTAAGAAGATACAGCAAAAATAAGATTTTCATATAAAAAATAGATTTTTTATGAAAAATAGAAAAATATAGGTGATCTCGAATTTCTGTCCTTTTTTCGATTAGACGCTTATTTAAGAAGATACAGCAAAAATAAGATTTTATATAAAAAATAGATTTTTTATGAAAAATAGAAAAATATAGGTGATCTCGAATTTTTGTCCTTTTTTCGATTAGATGATTATTTAAGAAGATACAGCAAAAATAAGATTTTCATATAAATAATAAAATTTTTTATGAAAAATGTAGGTGTCCTTTTGTCGATTAGACGCTTATTTAAGAAGATATAGCAAAAATAAGATTTTCATATAAAAAATAGATTTTTTATGAAAAATAGAAAAATATAGGTGATCTCGAATTTTTGTCCTTTTTTCGATTAGATGCTTATTTAAGAAGATACAGCAAAAATAAGATTTTCATATAAATAATAAAATTTTTTATGAAAAATGTAGGTGATCTCGAATTTTTGTCCTTTTTTCGATTAGACGCTTATTTAAGAAGATATAGCAAAAATAAGATTTCCATATAAAAAATAGATTTTTTATGAAAAATAGTAAAATATAGGTGATCTCGAATTTTTGTCCTTTTTTCGATTAGACGCTTGCTTAAGAAGATACAGCAAAAATAAGATTTTCATATAAAAAATAGATTTTTTATGAAAAATAGAAAAATATAGGTGATGTCGAATTTTTGTCCTTTTATCGATTAGATGCTTATTTAAGAAGATACAGCAAAAATAAGATTTTCATATAAATAATAAAATTTTTTATGAAAAATGTAGGTGATCTCGAATTTTTGTCCTTTTTTCGATTAGACGCTTATTTAAGAAGATATAGCAAAAATAAGATTTTCATATAAAAAATAGATTTTTTATGAAAAATAGTAAAATATAGGTGATCTCGAATTTTTGTCCTTTTTTCGATTAGACGCTTACTTAAGAAGATACAGCAAAAATAAGATTTTCATATAAAAAATAGATTTTTTATGAAAAATAGAAAAATATAGGTGATCTCGAATTTTTGTCCTTTTTTCGATTAGATGCTTATTTAAGAAGATACAGCAAAAATGAGATTTTCATATAAAAAATAGATTTTTTATGAAAAATAGAAAAATATGGGTGATATCGAATTTTTGTCCTTTTTTCGATTAGACGCTTATTTAAGAAGATACAGCAAAAATAAGATTTTCATATAAATAATAAAATTTTTTATGAAAAATGTAGGTGATCTCGAATTTTTGTCCTTTTTTCGATTAGACGCTTGTTTAAGAAGATACAGCACAAATAAGATTTTCATATAAAAAATAGATTTTTTATGAAAAATAGAAAAATATAGGTGATCTCGAATTTCTGTCCTTTTTTCGATTAGATGCTTATTTAAGAAGATACAGCAAAAATAAGATGTTCATAAAAAAAATAGATTTTTTATGAAAAATAGAAAAATATAGGTGATCTCGAATTTTTGTCCTTTTTTCGATTAGACGCTTATTTAAGAAGATACAGCAAAAATAAGATTTTATATAAAAAATAGATTTTTTATGAAAAATAGAAAAATATAGGTGATCTCGAATTTTTGTCCTTTTTTCGATTAGATGCTTATTTAAGAAGATACAGCAAAAATAAGATTTTCATATAAAAAATAGATTTTTTATGAAAAATAGAAAAATATGGGTGATATCGAATTTTTGTCCTTTTTTCGATTAGACGCTTATTTAAGAAGATACAGCAAAAATAAGATTTTCATATAAATAATAAAATTTTTTATGAAAAATGTAGGTGATCTCGAATTTTTGTCCTTTTTTCGATTAGACGCTTGTTTAAGAAGATACAGCAAAAATAAGATTTTCATATAAAAAATAGATTTTTTATGAAAAATAGAAAAATATAGGTGATCTCGAATTTCTGTCCTTTTTTCGATTAGATGCTTATTTAAGAAGATACAGCAAAAATAAGATGTTCATAAAAAAAATAGATTTTTTATGAAAAATAGAAAAATATAGGTGATCTCGAATTTTTGTCCTTTTTTCGATTAGACGCTTATTTAAGAAGATACAGCAAAAATAAGATTTTATATAAAAAATAGATTTTTTATGAAAAATAGAAAAATATAGGTGCTCTCGAATTTTTGTCCTTTTTTCGATTAGATGATTATTTAAGAAGATACAGCAAAAATAAGATTTTCATATAAATAATAAAATTTTTTATGAAAAATGTAGGTGATCTCGAATTTTTGTCCTTTTGTCGATTAGACGCTTATTTAAGAAGATATAGCAAAAATAAGATTTTCATATAAAAAATAGATTTTTTATGAAAAATAGAAAAATATAGGTGATCTCGAATTTTTGTCCTTTTTTCGATTAGATGCTTATTTAAGAAGATACAGTAAAAATAAGATTTTCATATAAATAATAAAATTTTTTATGAAAAATGTAGGTGATCTCGAATTTTTGTCCTTTTATCGATTAGATGCTTATTTAAGAAGATACAGCAAAAATAAGATTTTCATATAAATAATAAAATTTTTTATGAAAAATGTAGGTGATCTCGAATTTTTGTCCTTTTTTCGATTAGACGCTTATTTAAGAAGATATAGCAAAAATAAGATTTTCATATAAAAAATAGATTTTTTATGAAAAATAGTAAAATATAGGTGATCTCGAATTTTTGTCCTTTTTTCGATTAGACGCTAACTTAAGAAGATACAGAAAAAATAAGATTTTCATATAAAAAATAGATTTTTTATGAAAAATAGAAAAATATAGGTGATCTCGAATTTTTGTCCTTTTTTCGATTAGATGCTTATTTAAGAAGATACAGCAAAAATAAGATTTTCATATAAATAATAAAATTTTTTATGAAAAATGTAGGTGATCTCGAATTTTTGTCCTTTTTTCGATTAGATGCTTATTTAAGAAGATACAGCAAAAATAAGATTTTCATATAAAAAATAGATTTTTTATGAAAAATAGAAAAATATGGGTGATATCGAATTTTTGTCCTTTTTTCGATTAGACGCTTATTTAAGAAGATACAGCAAAAATAAGATTTTCATATAAATAATAAAATTTTTTATGAAAAATGTAGGTGATCTCGAATTTTTGTCCTTTTTTCGATTAGACGCTTGTTTAAGAAGATACAGCAAAAATAAGATTTTCATATAAAAAATAGATTTTTTATGAAAAATAGAAAAATATAGGTGATCTCGAATTTTTGTCCTTTTTTCGATTAGATGCTTATTTAAGAAGATACAGCAAAAATAAGATTTTCATATAAAAAATAGATTTTTTATGAAAAATAGAAAAATATAGGTGATCTCGAATTTTTGTCCTTTTTTCGATTAGATGCTTATTTAAGAAGATACAGCAAAAATAAGATTTTCATATAAAAAATAGATTTTTTATGAAAAATAGAAAAATATAGGTGATCTCGAATTTTTGTCCTTTTTTCGATTAGACGCTTATTTAAGAAGATACAGCAAAAATAAGATTTTATATAAAAAATAGATTTTTTATGAAAAATAGAAAAATATAGGTGATCTCGAATTTTTGTCCTTTTTTCGATTAGATGATTATTTAAGAAGATACAGCAAAAATAAGATTTTCATATAAATAATAAAATTTTTTATGAAAAATATAGGTGATCTCGAATTTTTGTCCTTTTGTCGATTAGACGCTTATTTAAGAAGATATAGCAAAAATAAGATTTTCATATAAAAAATAGATTTTTTATGAAAAATAGAAAAATATAGGTGATCTCGAATTTTTGTCCTTTTTTCGATTAGATGCTTATTTAAGAAGATACAGCAAAAATAAGATTTTCATATAAATAATAAAATTTTTTATGAAAAATGTAGGTGATCTCGAATTTTTGTCCTTTTTTCGATTAGACGCTTGTTTAAGAAGATACAGCAAAAATAAGATTTTCATATAAAAAATAGATTTTTTATGAAAAATAGAAAAATATAGGTGATCTCGAATTTTTGTCCTTTTTTCGATTAGATGCTTATTTAAGAAGATACAGCAAAAATAAGATTTTCATATAAAAAATAGATTTTTTATGAAAAATAGAAAAATATAGGTGATCTCGAATTTTTGTCCTTTTTTCGATTAGATGCTTATTTAAGAAGATACAGCAAAAATAAGATTTTCATATAAAAAATAGATTTTTTATGAAAAATAGAAAAATATAGGTGATCTCGAATTTTTGTCCTTTTTTCGATTAGATGCTTATTTAAGAAGATACAGCAAAAATAAGATTTTCATATAAATAATAAAATTTTTTATGAAAAATGTAGGTGATCTCGAATTTTTGTCCTTTTATCGATTAGATGCTTATTTAAGAAGATACAGCAAAAATAAGATTTTCATATAAATAATAAAATTTTTTATGAAAAATGTAGGTGATCTCGAATTTTTGTCCTTTTTTCGATTAGACGCTTATTTAAGAAGATATAGCAAAAATAAGATTTTCATATAAAAAATAGATTTTTTATGAAAAATAGTAAAATATAGGTGATCTCGAATTTTTGTCCTTTTTTCGATTAGACGCTTACTTAAGAAGATACAGCAAAAATAAGATTTTCATATAAAAAATAGATTTTTTATGAAAAATAGAAAAATATAGGTGATCTCGAATTTTTGTCCTTTTTTCGATTAGATGATTATTTAAGAAGATACAGCAAAAATAAGATTTTCATATAAATATTAAAATTTTTTATGAAAAATGTAGGTGATCTCGAATTTTTGTCCTTTTGTCGATTAGACGCTTATTTAAGAAGATATAGCAAAAATAAGATTTTCATATAAAAAATAGATTTTTTATGAAAAATAGAAAAATATAGGTGATCTCGAATTTTTGTCCTTTTTTCGATTAGATGCTTATTTAAGAAGATACAGCAAAAATAAGATTTTCATATAAATAATAAAATTTTTTATGAAAAATGTAGGTGATCTCGAATTTTTGTCCTTTTATCGATTAGATGCTTATTTAAGAAGATACAGCAAAAATAAGATTTTCATATAAATAATAAAATTTTTTATGAAAAATGTAGGTGATCTCGAATTTTTGTCCTTTTTTCGATTAGACGCTTATTTAAGAAGATATAGCAAAAATAAGATTTTCATATAAAAAATAGATTTTTTATGAAAAATAGTAAAATATAGGTGATCTCGAATTTTTGTCCTTTTTTCGATTAGACGCTTACTTAAGAAGATACAGCAAAAATAAGATTTTCATATAAAAAATAGATTTTTTATGAAAAATAGAAAAATATAGGTGATCTCGAATTTTTGTCCTTTTTTCGATTAGATGCTTATTTAAGAAGATACAGCAAAAATAAGATTTTCATATAAATAATAAAATTTTTTATGAAAAATGTAGGTGATCTCGAATTTTTGTCCTTTTTTCGATTAGATGCTTATTTAAGAAGATACAGCAAAAATAAGATTTTCATATAAAAAATAGATTTTTTATGAAAAATAGAAAAATATGGGTGATATCGAATTTTTGTCCTTTTTTCGATTAGACGCTTATTTAAGAAGATACAGCAAAAATAAGATTTTCATATAAATAATAAAATTTTTTATGAAAAATGTAGGTGATCTCGAATTTTTGTCCTTTTTTCGATTAGACGCTTGTTTAAGAAGATACAGCAAAAATAAGATTTTCATATAAAAAATAGATTTTTTATGAAAAATAGAAAAATATAGGTGATCTCGAATTTTTGTCCTTTTTTCGATTAGATGCTTATTTAAGAAGATACAGCAAAAATAAGATTTTCATATAAAAAATAGATTTTTTATGAAAAATAGAAAAATATAGGTGATCTCGAATTTTTGTCCTTTTTTCGATTAGATGCTTATTTAAGAAGATACAGCAAAAATAAGATTTTCATATAAAAAATAGATTTTTTATGAAAAATAGAAAAATATAGGTGATCTCGAATTTTTGTCCTTTTTTCGATTAGATGCTTATTTAAGAAGATACAGCAAAAATAAGATTTTCATATAAAAATAGATTTTTTATGAAAAATAGAAAAATATAGGTGATCTCGTATTTTTGTCCTTTTCTCGATTAGATGCTTATTTAAGAAGATACAGCAAAAATAAGATTTTCATATAAAAATAGATTTTTTATGAAAAATAGAAAAATATAGGTGATCTCGAATTTTTGTCCTTTTTTCGATTGGACGCTTATTTAAGAAGATACAGCAAAAATAAGATTTTCATATAAAAAATAGATTTTTTATGAAAAATAGAAAAATATAGGTGATCTCGAATTTTTGTCCTTTTTTCGATTAGATGCTTATTTAAGAAGATACAGCAAAAATAAGATTTTCATATAAAAATAGATTTTTTATGAAAAATAGAAAAATATAGGTGATCTCGAATTTTTGTCCTTTTTTCGATTAGATGCTTATTTAAGAAGATACAGCAAAAATAAGATTTTCATATAAAAAATAGATTTTTTATGAAAAATAGAAAAATATAGGTGATCTCGAATTTTTGTCCTTTTTTCGATTAGACGCTTGTTTAAGAAGATACAGCAAAAATAAGATTTTCATATAAAAAATAGATTTTTTATGAAAAATAGAAAAATATAGGTGATCTCGAATTTTTGTCCTTTTTTCGATTAGATGCTTATTTAAGAAGATACAGCAAAAATAAGATTTTCATATAAAAATAGATTTTTTATGAAAAATAGAAAAATATAGGTGATCTCGAATTTTTGTCCTTTTTTTCGATTAGATGCTTATTTAAGAAGATACAGCAAAAATAAGATTTTCATATAAAAAATAGATTTTTTATGAAAAATAGAAAAATATAGGTGATCTCGAATTTTTGTCCTTTTTTTCGATTAGATGCTTATTTAAGAAGATACAGCAAAAATAAGATTTTCATATAAAAATAGATTTTTTATGAAAAATAGAAAAATATAGGTGATCTCGAATTTTTGTCCTTTTTTCGATTGGACGCTTATTTAAGAAGATACAGCAAAAATAAGATTTTCATATAAAAAATAGATTTTTTATGAAAAATAGAAAAATATGGGTGATATCGAATTTTTGTCCTTTTTTCGATTAGACGCTTATTTAAGAAGATACAGCAAAAATAAGATTTTATATAAAAAATAGATTTTTTATGAAAAATAGAAAAATATAGGTGATCTCGAATTTTTGTCCTTTTTTCGATTAGATGCTTATTTAAGAAGATACAGCAAAAATAAGATTTTCATATAAAAAATAGATTTTTTATGAAAAATAGAAAAATATGGGTGATATCGAATTTTTGTCCTTTTTTCGATTAGACGCTTATTTAAGAAGATACAGCAAAAATAAGATTTTCATATAAATAATAAAATTTTTTATGAAAAATGTAGGTGATCTCGAATTTTTGTCCTTTTTTCGATTAGACGCTTGTTTAAGAAGATACAGCAAAAATAAGATTTTCATATAAAAAATAGATTTTTTATGAAAAATAGAAAAATATAGGTGATCTCGAATTTCTGTCCTTTTTTCGATTAGATGCTTATTTAAGAAGATACAGCAAAAATAAGATGTTCATAAAAAAAATAGATTTTTTATGAAAAATAGAAAAATATAGGTGATCTCGAATTTTTGTCCTTTTTTCGATTAGACGCTTATTTAAGAAGATACAGCAAAAATAAGATTTTATATAAAAAATAGATTTTTTATGAAAAATAGAAAAATATAGGTGCTCTCGAATTTTTGTCCTTTTTTCGATTAGATGATTATTTAAGAAGATACAGCAAAAATAAGATTTTCATATAAATAATAAAATTTTTTATGAAAAATGTAGGTGATCTCGAATTTTTGTCCTTTTGTCGATTAGACGCTTATTTAAGAAGATATAGCAAAAATAAGATTTTCATATAAAAAATAGATTTTTTATGAAAAATAGAAAAATATAGGTGATCTCGAATTTTTGTCCTTTTTTCGATTAGATGCTTATTTAAGAAGATACAGTAAAAATAAGATTTTCATATAAATAATAAAATTTTTTATGAAAAATGTAGGTGATCTCGAATTTTTGTCCTTTTATCGATTAGATGCTTATTTAAGAAGATACAGCAAAAATAAGATTTTCATATAAATAATAAAATTTTTTATGAAAAATGTAGGTGATCTCGAATTTTTGTCCTTTTTTCGATTAGACGCTTATTTAAGAAGATATAGCAAAAATAAGATTTTCATATAAAAAATAGATTTTTTATGAAAAATAGTAAAATATAGGTGATCTCGAATTTTTGTCCTTTTTTCGATTAGACGCTTACTTAAGAAGATACAGAAAAAATAAGATTTTCATATAAAAAATAGATTTTTTATGAAAAATAGAAAAATATAGGTGATCTCGAATTTTTGTCCTTTTTTCGATTAGATGCTTATTTAAGAAGATACAGCAAAAATAAGATTTTCATATAAATAATAAAATTTTTTATGAAAAATGTAGGTGATCTCGAATTTTTGTCCTTTTTTCGATTAGATGCTTATTTAAGAAGATACAGCAAAAATAAGATTTTCATATAAAAAATAGATTTTTTATGAAAAATAGAAAAATATGGGTGATATCGAATTTTTGTCCTTTTTTCGATTAGACGCTTATTTAAGAAGATACAGCAAAAATAAGATTTTCATATAAATAATAAAATTTTTTATGAAAAATGTAGGTGATCTCGAATTTTTGTCCTTTTTTCGATTAGACGCTTGTTTAAGAAGATACAGCAAAAATAAGATTTTCATATAAAAAATAGATTTTTTATGAAAAATAGAAAAATATAGGTGATCTCGAATTTTTGTCCTTTTTTCGATTAGATGCTTATTTAAGAAGATACAGCAAAAATAAGATTTTCATATAAAAAATAGATTTTTTATGAAAAATAGAAAAATATAGGTGATCTCGAATTTTTGTCCTTTTTTCGATTAGATGCTTATTTAAGAAGATACAGCAAAAATAAGATTTTCATATAAAAAATAGATTTTTTATGAAAAATAGAAAAATATAGGTGATCTCGAATTTTTGTCCTTTTTTCGATTAGACGCTTATTTAAGAAGATACAGCAAAAATAAGATTTTATATAAAAAATAGATTTTTTATGAAAAATAGAAAAATATAGGTGATCTCGAATTTTTGTCCTTTTTTCGATTAGATGATTATTTAAGAAGATACAGCAAAAATAAGATTTTCATATAAATAATAAAATTTTTTATGAAAAATATAGGTGATCTCGAATTTTTGTCCTTTTGTCGATTAGACGCTTATTTAAGAAGATATAGCAAAAATAAGATTTTCATATAAAAAATAGATTTTTTATGAAAAATAGAAAAATATAGGTGATCTCGAATTTTTGTCCTTTTTTCGATTAGATGCTTATTTAAGAAGATACAGCAAAAATAAGATTTTCATATAAATAATAAAATTTTTTATGAAAAATGTAGGTGATCTCGAATTTTTGTCCTTTTTTCGATTAGACGCTTGTTTAAGAAGATACAGCAAAAATAAGATTTTCATATAAAAAATAGATTTTTTATGAAAAATAGAAAAATATAGGTGATCTCGAATTTTTGTCCTTTTTTCGATTAGATGCTTATTTAAGAAGATACAGCAAAAATAAGATTTTCATATAAAAAATAGATTTTTTATGAAAAATAGAAAAATATAGGTGATCTCGAATTTTTGTCCTTTTTTCGATTAGATGCTTATTTAAGAAGATACAGCAAAAATAAGATTTTCATATAAAAAATAGATTTTTTATGAAAAATAGAAAAATATAGGTGATCTCGAATTTTTGTCCTTTTTTCGATTAGACGCTTATTTAAGAAGATACAGCAAAAATAAGATTTTATATAAAAAATAGATTTTTTATGAAAAATAGAAAAATATAGGTGATCTCGAATTTTTGTCCTTTTTTCGATTAGATGATTATTTAAGAAGATACAGCAAAAATAAGATTTTCATATAAATATTAAAATTTTTTATGAAAAATGTAGGTGATCTCGAATTTTTGTCCTTTTGTCGATTAGACGCTTATTTAAGAAGATATAGCAAAAATAAGATTTTCATATAAAAAATAGATTTTTTATGAAAAATAGAAAAATATAGGTGATCTCGAATTTTTGTCCTTTTTTCGATTAGATGCTTATTTAAGAAGATACAGCAAAAATAAGATTTTCATATAAATAATAAAATTTTTTATGAAAAATGTAGGTGATCTCGAATTTTTGTCCTTTTATCGATTAGATGCTTATTTAAGAAGATACAGCAAAAATAAGATTTTCATATAAATAATAAAATTTTTTATGAAAAATGTAGGTGATCTCGAATTTTTGTCCTTTTTTCGATTAGACGCTTATTTAAGAAGATATAGCAAAAATAAGATTTTCATATAAAAAATAGATTTTTTATGAAAAATAGTAAAATATAGGTGATCTCGAATTTTTGTCCTTTTTTCGATTAGACGCTTACTTAAGAAGATACAGCAAAAATAAGATTTTCATATAAAAAATAGATTTTTTATGAAAAATAGAAAAATATAGGTGATCTCGAATTTTTGTCCTTTTTTCGATTAGATGCTTATTTAAGAAGATACAGCAAAAATAAGATTTTCATATAAATAATAAAATTTTTTATGAAAAATGTAGGTGATCTCGAATTTTTGTCCTTTTTTCGATTAGATGCTTATTTAAGAAGATACAGCAAAAATAAGATTTTCATATAAAAATAGATTTTTTATGAAAAATAGAAAAATATAGGTGATCTCGTATTTTTGTCCTTTTCTCGATTAGATGCTTATTTAAGAAGATACAGCAAAAATAAGATTTTCATATAAAAATAGATTTTTTATGAAAAATAGAAAAATATAGGTGATCTCGAATTTTTGTCCTTTTTTCGATTGGACGCTTATTTAAGAAGATACAGCAAAAATAAGATTTTCATATAAAAAATAGATTTTTTATGAAAAATAGAAAAATATAGGTGATCTCGAATTTTTGTCCTTTTTTCGATTAGATGCTTATTTAAGAAGATACAGCAAAAATAAGATTTTCATATAAAAATAGATTTTTTATGAAAAATAGAAAAATATAGGTGATCTCGAATTTTTGTCCTTTTTTCGATTAGATGCTTATTTAAGAAGATACAGCAAAAATAAGATTTTCATATAAAAAATAGATTTTTTATGAAAAATAGAAAAATATAGGTGATCTCGAATTTTTGTCCTTTTTTCGATTAGACGCTTGTTTAAGAAGATACAGCAAAAATAAGATTTTCATATAAAAAATAGATTTTTTATGAAAAATAGAAAAATATAGGTGATCTCGAATTTTTGTCCTTTTTTCGATTAGATGCTTATTTAAGAAGATACAGCAAAAATAAGATTTTCATATAAAAATAGATTTTTTATGAAAAATAGAAAAATATAGGTGATCTCGAATTTTTGTCCTTTTTTTCGATTAGATGCTTATTTAAGAAGATACAGCAAAAATAAGATTTTCATATAAAAAATAGATTTTTTATGAAAAATAGAAAAATATAGGTGATCTCGAATTTTTGTCCTTTTTTTCGATTAGATGCTTATTTAAGAAGATACAGCAAAAATAAGATTTTCATATAAAAATAGATTTTTTATGAAAAATAGAAAAATATAGGTGATCTCGAATTTTTGTCCTTTTTTCGATTGGACGCTTATTTAAGAAGATACAGCAAAAATAAGATTTTATATAAAAAATAGATTTTTTATGAAAAATAGAAAAATATAGGTGATCTCGAATTTTTGTCCTTTTTTCGATTAGATGCTTATTTAAGAAGATACAGCAAAAATAAGATTTTCATATAAAAAATAGATTTTTTATGAAAAATAGAAAAATATGGGTGATATCGAATTTTTGTCCTTTTTTCGATTAGACGCTTATTTAAGAAGATACAGCAAAAATAAGATTTTCATATAAATAATAAAATTTTTTATGAAAAATGTAGGTGATCTCGAATTTTTGTCCTTTTTTCGATTAGACGCTTGTTTAAGAAGATACAGCAAAAATAAGATTTTCATATAAAAAATAGATTTTTTATGAAAAATAGAAAAATATAGGTGATCTCGAATTTCTGTCCTTTTTTCGATTAGATGCTTATTTAAGAAGATACAGCAAAAATAAGATGTTCATAAAAAAAATAGATTTTTTATGAAAAATAGAAAAATATAGGTGATCTCGAATTTTTGTCCTTTTTTCGATTAGACGCTTATTTAAGAAGATACAGCAAAAATAAGATTTTATATAAAAAATAGATTTTTTATGAAAAATAGAAAAATATAGGTGCTCTCGAATTTTTGTCCTTTTTTCGATTAGATGATTATTTAAGAAGATACAGCAAAAATAAGATTTTCATATAAATAATAAAATTTTTTATGAAAAATGTAGGTGATCTCGAATTTTTGTCCTTTTGTCCTTTTTTCGATTAGATGCTTATTTAAGAAGATACAGCAAAAATAAGATTTTCATATAAAAATAGATTTTTTATGAAAAATAGAAAAATATAGGTGATCTCGAATTTTTGTCCTTTTTTCGATTAGATGCTTATTTAAGAAGATACAGCAAAAATAAGATTTTCATATAAAAAATAGATTTTTTATGAAAAATAGAAAAATATAGGTGATCTCGAATTTTTGTCCTTTTTTCGATTAGATGCTTATTTAAGAAGATACAGCAAAAATAAGATTTTCATATAAAAATAGATTTTTTATGAAAAATAGAAAAATATAGGTGATCTCGAATTTTTGTCCTTTTTTCGATTAGATGCTTATTTAAGAAGATACAGCAAAAATAAGATTTTCATATAAAAAATAGATTTTTTATGAAAAATAGAAAAATATAGGTGATCTCGAATTTTTGTCCTTTTTTCGATTAGACGCTTGTTTAAGAAGATACAGCAAAAATAAGATTTTCATATAAAAAATAGATTTTTTATGAAAAATAGAAAAATATAGGTGATCTCGAATTTTTGTCCTTTTTTCGATTAGATGCTTATTTAAGAAGATACAGCAAAAATAAGATTTTCATATAAAAATAGATTTTTTATGAAAAATAGAAAAATATAGGTGATCTCGAATTTTTGTCCTTTTTTTCGATTAGATGCTTATTTAAGAAGATACAGCAAAAATAAGATTTTCATATAAAAAATAGATTTTTTATGAAAAATAGAAAAATATAGGTGATCTCGAATTTTTGTCCTTTTTTTCGATTAGATGCTTATTTAAGAAGATACAGCAAAAATAAGATTTTCATATAAAAAATAGATTTTTTATGAAAAATAGAAAAATATGGGTGATATCGAATTTTTGTCCTTTTTTCGATTAGACGCTTATTTAAGAAGATACAGCAAAAATAAGATTTTCATATAAATAATAAAATTTTTTATGAAAAATGTAGGTGATCTCGAATTTTTGTCCTTTTTTCGATTAGACGCTTATTTAAGAAGATATAGCAAAAATAAGATTTTCATATAAAAAATAGATTTTTTATGAAAAATAGAAAAATATAGGTGATCTCGAATTTTTGTCCTTTTTTCGATTAGATGCTTATTTAAGAAGATACAGCAAAAATAAGATTTTCATATAAATAATAAAATTTTTTATGAAAAATATAGGTGATCTCGAATTTTTGTCCTTTTTTCGATTAGACGCTTATTTAAGAAGATATAGCAAAAATAAGATTTTCATATAAAAAATAGATTTTTTATGAAAAATAGAAAAATATAGGTGATCTCGAATTTTTGTCCTTTTTTCGAT
Source organism: Phasia obesa (assembly GCA_949628195.1). Classification (NCBI taxonomy): domain Eukaryota; kingdom Metazoa; phylum Arthropoda; class Insecta; order Diptera; family Tachinidae; genus Phasia; species Phasia obesa. Next base: position 51,778,371 of record OX451217.1, read on the forward strand.
TAGATGCTTATTTAAGAAGATACAGCAAAAATAAGATTTTCATATAAAAAATAGATTTTTTATGAAAAATAGAAAAATATAGGTGATCTCGAATTTTTGTCCTTTTTTCGATTAGATGCTTATTTAAGAAAATACAGCAAAAATAAGATTTTCATATAAATAATAAAATTTTTTATGAAAAATATAGGTGATCTCGAATTTTTGTCCTTTTTTCGATTAGACGCTTATTTAAGAAGATATAGCAAAAATAAGATTTTCATATAAAAAATAGATTTTTTATGAAAAATAGAAAAATATAGGTGATCTCGAATTTTTGTCCTTTTTTCGATTAGATGCTTATTTAAGAAGATACAGCAAAAATAAGATTTTCATATAAAAAATAGATTTTTTATGAAAAATAGAAAAATATAGGTGATCTCGAATTTTTGTCCTTTTTTCGATTAGACGCTTATTTAAGAAGATACAGCAAAAATAAGATTTTTATATAAAAAATAGAATTTTTATGAAAAATAGAAAAATATAGGTGATCTCGAATTTCTGTCCTTTTTTCGATTAGATGCTTATTTAAGAAGATACAGCAAAAATAAGATGTTCATAAAAAATAGATTTTTTATGAAAAATAGAAAAATATAGGTGATCTCGAATTTTTGTCCTTTTTTCGATTAAACGCTTATTTAAGAAGATACAGCAAAAATAAGATTTTATATAAAAAATAGATTTTTTATGAAAAATAGAAAAATATAGGTGATCTCGAATTTCTGTCCTTTTTTCGATTAGACGCTTACTTAAGAAGATACAGCAAAAATAAGATTTTCATATAAAAAATAGATTTTTTATGAAAAATAGAAAAATATAGGTGATCTCGAATTTTTGTCCTTTTTTCGATTAGACGCTTATTTAAGAAGATACAGCAAAAATAAGATTTTTATATAAAAAATAGAATTTTTATGAAAAATAGAAAAATATAGTTGATCTCGAATTTTTGTCCTTTTTTCGATTAGATGCTTATTTAAGAAGATACAGCAAAAATAAGATTTTCATATAAAAAATAGATTTTTTATGAAAAATAGAAAAATATAGGTGATCTCGAATTTTTGTCCTTTTTTCGATTAGATGCTTATTTAAGAAGATACAGCAAAAATAAGATTTTCATATAAAAAATAGATTTTTTATGAAAAATAGAAAAATATAGGTGATCTCGAATTTTTGTCCTTTTTTCGATTAGACGCTTATTTAAGAAGATACAGCAAAAATAAGATTTTTATATAAAAAATAGAATTTTTATGAAAAATAGAAAAATATAGGTGATCTCGAATTTCTGTCCTTTTTTCGATTAGATGCTTATTTAAGAAGATACAGCAAAAATAAGATGTTCATAAAAAATAGATTTTTTATGAAAAATAGAAAAATATAGGTGATCTCGAATTTTTGTCCTTTTTTCGATTAAACGCTTATTTAAGAAGATACAGCAAAAATAAGATTTTATATAAAAAATAGATTTTTTATGAAAAATAGAAAAATATAGGTGATCTCGAATTTCTGTCCTTTTTTCGATTAGACGCTTACTTAAGAAGATACAGCAAAAATAAGATTTTCATATAAAAAATAGATTTTTTATGAAAAATAGAAAAATATAGGTGATCTCGAATTTTTGTCCTTTTTTCGATTAGACGCTTATTTAAGAAGATACAGCAAAAATAAGATTTTTATATAAAAAATAGAATTTTTATGAAAAATAGAAAAATATAGTTGATCTCGAATTTTTGTCCTTTTTTCGATTAGATGCTTATTTAAGAAGATACAGCAAAAATAAGATTTTCATATAAAAAATAGATTTTTTATGAAAAATAGAAAAATATAGGTGATCTCGAATTTTTGTCCTTTTTTCGATTAGATGCTTATTTAAGAAGATACAGCAAAAATAAGATTTTCATATAAATAATAAAATTTTTTATGAAAAATATAGGTGATCTCGAATTTTTGTCCTTTTTTCGATTAGACGCTTATTTAAGAAGATATAGCAAAAATAAGATTTTCATATAAAAAATAGATTTTTTATGAAAAATAGAAAAATATAGGTGATCTCGAATTTTTGTCCTTTTTTCGATTAGATGCTTATTTAAGAAGATACAGCAAAAATAAGATTTTCATATAAAAAATAGATTTTTTATGAAAAATAGAAAAATATAGGTGATCTCGAATTTCTGTCCTTTTTTCGATTAGATGCTTATTTAAGAAGATACAGCAAAAATAAGATGTTCATAAAAAAAATAGATTTTTTATGAAAAATAGAAAAATATAGGTGATCTCGAATTTTTGTCCTTTTTTCGATTAGACGCTTATTTAAGAAGATACAGCAAAAATAAGATTTTTATATAAAAAATAGAATTTTTATGAAAAATAGAAAAATATAGGTGATCTCGAATTTCTGTCCTTTTTTCGATTAGATGCTTATTTAAGAAGATACAGCAAAAATAAGATGTTCATAAAAAATAGATTTTTTATGAAAAATAGAAAAATATAGGTGATCTCGAATTTTTGTCCTTTTTTCGATTAAACGCTTATTTAAGAAGATACAGCAAAAATAAGATTTTATATAAAAAATAGATTTTTTATGAAAAATAGAAAAATATAGGTGATCTCGAATTTTTGTCCTTTTTTCGATTAGATGATTATTTAAGAAGATACAGCAAAAATAAGATTTTCATATAAATAATAAAATTTTTTATGAAAAATGTAGGTGATCTCGAATTTTTGTCCTTTTGTCGATTAGACGCTTATTTAAAAAGATATAGCAGAAATAAGATTTTCATATAAAAAATAGATTTTTTATGAAAAATAGAAAAATATAGGTGATTTCGAATTTTTGTCCTTTTTTCGATTAGACGCTTATTTAAGAAGATATAGCAAAAATAAGATTTTCATATAAAAAATAGATTTTTTATGAAAAATAGTAAAATATAGGTGATCTCGAATTTTTGTCCTTTTTTCGATTAGACGCTTACTTAAGAAGATACAGCAAAAATAAGATTTTCATATAAAAAATAGATTTTTTATGAAAAATAGAAAAATATAGGTGATCTCGAATTTTTGTCCTTTTTTCGATTAGACGCTTATTTAAGAAGATACAGCAAAAATAAGATGTTCATAAAAAAATAGATTTTTTATGAAAAATAGAAAAATATAGGTGATCTCGAATTTTTGTCCTTTTTTCGATTAGACGCTTACTTAAGAAGATACAGCAAAAATAAGATTTTCATATAAAAAATAGATTTTTTATGAAAAATAGAAAAATATAGGTGATCTCGAATTTCTGTCCTTTTTTCGATTAGATGCTTATTTAAGAAGATACAGCAAAAATAAGATGTTCATAAAAAAAATAGATTTTTTATGAAAAATAGAAAAATATAGGTGATCTCGAATTTTTGTCCTTTTTTCGATTAGATGATTATTTAAGAAGATACAGCAAAAATAAGATTTTCATATAAATAATAAAATTTTTTATGAAAAATGTAGGTGATCTCGAATTTTTGTCCTTTTGTCGATTAGACGCTTATTTAAAAAGATATAGCAGAAATAAGATTTTCATATAAAAAATAGATTTTTTATGAAAAATAGAAAAATATAGGTGATCTCGAATTTTTGTCCTTTTTTCGATTAGACGCTTATTTAAGAAGATATAGCAAAAATAAGATTTTCATATAAAAAATAGATTTTTTATGAAAAATAGTAAAATATAGGTGATCTCGAATTTTTGTCCTTTTTTCGATTAGACGCTTACTTAAGAAGATACAGCAAAAATAAGATTTTCAAATAAAAAAAAGATTTTTTATGAAAAATAGAAAAATATAGGTGATCTCGAATTTTTGTCCTTTTTTCGATTAGACGCTTATTTAAGAAGATACAGCAAAAATAAGATTTTTATATAAAAAATAGAATTTTTATGAAAAATAGAAAAATATAGGTGATCTCGAATTTTTGTCCTTTTTTCGATTAGATGCTTATTTAAGAAGATACAGCAAAAATAAGATTTTCATATAAAAAATAGATTTTTTATGAAAAATAGAAAAATATAGGTGATCTCGAATTTTTGTCCTTTTTTCGATTAGATGCTTATTTAAGAAGATACAGCAAAAATAAGATTTTCATATAAATAATAAAATTTTTTATGAAAAATATAGGTGATCTCGAATTTTTGTCCTTTTTTCGATTAGACGCTTATTTAAGAAGATATAGCAAAAATAAGATTTTCATATAAAAAATAGATTTTTTATGAAAAATAGAAAAATATAGGTGATCTCGAATTTTTGTCCTTTTTTCGATTAGATGCTTATTTAAGAAGATACAGCAAAAATAAGATTTTCATATAAAAAATAGATTTTTTATGAAAAATAGAAAAATATAGGTGATCTCGAATTTTTGTCCTTTTTTCGATTAGATGCTTATTTAAGAAAATACAGCAAAAATAAGATTTTCATATAAATAATAAAATTTTTTATGAAAAATATAGGTGATCTCGAATTTTTGTCCTTTTTTCGATTAGACGCTTATTTAAGAAGATATAGCAAAAATAAGATTTTCATATAAAAAATAGATTTTTTATGAAAAATAGAAAAATATAGGTGATCTCGAATTTTTGTCCTTTTTTCGATTAGATGCTTATTTAAGAAGATACAGCAAAAATAAGATTTTCATATAAAAAATAGATTTTTTATGAAAAATAGAAAAATATAGGTGATCTCGAATTTTTGTCCTTTTTTCGATTAGACGCTTATTTAAGAAGATACAGCAAAAATAAGATTTTTATATAAAAAATAGAATTTTTATGAAAAATAGAAAAATATAGGTGATCTCGAATTTCTGTCCTTTTTTCGATTAGATGCTTATTTAAGAAGATACAGCAAAAATAAGATGTTCATAAAAAATAGATTTTTTATGAAAAATAGAAAAATATAGGTGATCTCGAATTTTTGTCCTTTTTTCGATTAAACGCTTATTTAAGAAGATACAGCAAAAATAAGATTTTATATAATAAATAGATTTTTTATGAAAAATAGAAAAATATAGGTGATCTCGAATTTTTGTCCTTTTTTCGATTAGATGATTATTTAAGAAGATACAGCAAAAATAAGATTTTCATATAAATAATAAAATTTTTTATGAAAAATGTAGGTGATCTCGAATTTTTGTCCTTTTGTCGATTAGACGCTTATTTAAAAAGATATAGCAAAAATAAGATTTTCATATAAAAAATAGATTTTTTATGAAAAATAGAAAAATATAGGTGATCTCGAATTTTTGTCCTTTTTTCGATTAGACGCTTATTTAAGAAGATACAGCAAAAATAAGATGTTCATAAAAAAATAGATTTTTTATGAAAAATAGAAAAATATAGGTGATCTCGAATTTTTGTCCTTTTTTCGATTAGACGCTTATTTAAGAAGATATAGCAAAAATAAGATTTTCATATAAAAAATAGATTTTTTATGAAAAATAGTAAAATATAGGTGATCTCGAATTTTTGTCCTTTTTTCGATTAGACGCTTACTTAAGAAGATACAGCAAAAATAAGATGTTCATAAAAAAATAGATTTTTTATGAAAAATAGAAAAATATAGGTGATCTCGAATTTCTGTCCTTTTTTCGATTAGATGCTTATTTAAGAAGATACAGCAAAAATAAGATGTTCATAAAAAAAATAGATTTTTTATGAAAAATAGAAAAATATAGGTGATCTCGAATTTTTGTCCTTTTTTCGATTAGATGATTATTTAAGAAGATACAGCAAAAATAAGATTTTCATATAAATAATAAAATTTTTTATGAAAAATGTAGGTGATCTCGAATTTTTGTCCTTTTGTCGATTAGACGCTTATTTAAAAAGATATAGCAGAAATAAGATTTTCATATAAAAAATAGATTTTTTATGAAAAATAGAAAAATATAGGTGATCTCGAATTTTTGTCCTTTTTTCGATTAGACGCTTATTTAAGAAGATACAGCAAAAATAAGATTTTTATATAAAAAATAGAATTTTTATGAAAAATAGAAAAATATAGGTGATCTCGAATTTTTGTCCTTTTTTCGATTAGATGCTTATTTAAGAAGATACAGCAAAAATAAGATTTTCATATAAAAAATAGATTTTTTATGAAAAATAGAAAAATATAGGTGATCTCGAATTTTTGTCCTTTTTTCGATTAGATGCTTATTTAAGAAGATACAGCAAAAATAAGATTTTCATATAAATAATAAAATTTTTTATGAAAAATATAGGTGATCTCGAATTTTTGTCCTTTTTTCGATTAGACGCTTATTTAAGAAGATATAGCAAAAATAAGATTTTCATATAAAAAATAGATTTTTTATGAAAAATAGAAAAATATAGGTGATCTCGAATTTTTGTCCTTTTTTCGATTAGATGCTTATTTAAGAAGATACAGCAAAAATAAGATTTTCATATAAAAAAATAGATTTTTTATGAAAAATAGAAAAATATAGGTGATCTCGAATTTTTGTCCTTTTTTCGATTAGACGCTTATTTAAGAAGATACAGCAAAAATAAGATTTTTATATAAAAAATAGAATTTTTATGAAAAATAGAAAAATATAGGTGATCTCGAATTTCTGTCCTTTTTTCGATTAGATGCTTATTTAAGAAGATACAGCAAAAATAAGATGTTCATAAAAATAGATTTTTTATGAAAAATAGAAAAATATAGGTGATCTCGAATTTTTGTCCTTTTTTCGATTAAACGCTTATTTAAGAAGATACAGCAAAAATAAGATTTTATATAAAAAATAGATTTTTTATGAAAAATAGAAAAATATAGGTGATCTCGAATTTTTGTCCTTTTTTCGATTAGATGATTATTTAAGAAGATACAGCAAAAATAAGATTTTCATATAAATAATAAAATTTTTTATGAAAAATGTAGGTGATCTCGAATTTTTGTCCTTTTGTCGATTAGACGCTTATTTGAAAAGATACAGCAAAAATAAGATTTTCATATAAAAAATAGATTTTTTATGAAAAATAGAAAAATATAGGTGATATCGAATTTTTGTCCTTTTTTCGATTAGACGCTTATTTAAGAAGATACAGCAAAAATAAGATTTTTATATAAAAAATAGAATTTTTATGAAAAATAGAAAAATATAGGTGATCTCGAATTTTTGTCCTTTTTTCGATTAGATGCTTATTTAAGAAGATACAGCAAAAATAAGATTTTCATATAAAAAATAGATTTTTTATGAAAAATAGAAAAATATAGGTGATATCGAATTTTTGTCCTTTTTTCGATTAGACGCTTATTTAAGAAGACACAGTAAAAATAAGATGTTCATAAAAAAATAGATTTTTTATGAAAAATAGAAAAATATAGGTGATCTCGAATTTTTGTCCTTTTTTCGATTAAACGCTTATTTAAAAAGATATAGCAAAAATAAGATTTTCATATAAAAAATAGATTTTTTATGAAAAATAGTAAAATATAGGTGATCTCGAATTTTTGTCCTTTTTTCGATTAGACGCTTACTTAAGAAGATACAGCAAAAATAAGATTTTCATATAAAAAATAGATTTTTTATGAAAAATAGAAAAATATAGGTGATCTCGAATTTTTGTCCTTTTTTCGATTAGACGCTTATTTAAGAAGATACAGTAAAAATAAGATGTTCATAAAAAAATAGATTTTTTATGAAAAATAGAAAAATATAGGTGATCTCGAATTTTTGTCCTTTTTTCGATTAGATGCTTATTTAAGAAGATACAGCAAAAATAAGATGTTCATAAAAAAAAATAGATTTTTTATGAAAAATAGAAAAATATAGGTGATCTCGAATTTTTGTCCTTTTTTCGATTAGACGCTTATTTAAGAAGATACAGCAAAAATAAGATTTTATATAAAAAATAGATTTTTTATGAAAAATAGAAAAATATAGGTGATCTCGAATTTTTGTCCTTTTTTCGATTAGATGATTATTTAAGAAGATACAGCAAAAATAAGATTTTCATATAAATAATAAAATTTTTTATGAAAAATGTAGGTGATCTCGAATTTTTGTCCTTTTGTCGATTAGACGCTTATTTAAGAAGATATAGCAAAAATAAGATTTTCATATAAAAAATAGAATTTTTATGAAAAATAGAAAAATATAGGTGATCTCGAATTTTTGTCCTTTTTTCGATTAGATGCTTATTTAAGAAGATACAGCAAAAATAAGATTTTCATATAAAAAATAGATTTTTTATGAAAAATAGAAAAATATAGGTGATATCGAATTTTTGTCCTTTTTTCGATTAGACGCTTATTTAAGAAGATACAGTAAAAATAAGATGTTCATAAAAAAATAGATTTTTTATGAAAAATAGAAAAATATAGGTGATCTCGAATTTTTGTCCTTTTTTCGATTAGATGCTTATTTAAGAAGATACAGCAAAAATAAGATGTTCATAAAAAAAATAGATTTTTTATGAAAAATAGAAAAATATAGGTGATCTCGAATTTTTGTCCTTTTTTCGATTAGACGCTTATTTAAGAAGATACAGCAAAAATAAGATTTTATATAAAAAATAGATTTTTTATGAAAAATAGAAAAATATAGGTGATCTCGAATTTTTGTCCTTTTTTCGATTAGATGATTATTTAAGAAGATACAGCAAAAATAAGATTTTCATATAAATAATAAAATTTTTTATGAAAAATGTAGGTGATCTCGAATTTTTGTCCTTTTGTCGATTAGACGCTTATTTAAGAAGATATAGCAAAAATAAGATTTTCATATAAAAAATAGATTTTTTATGAAAAATAGAAAAATATAGGTGATCTCGAATTTTTGTCCTTTTTTCGATTAGATGCTTATTTAAGAAGATACAGCAAAAATAAGATTTTCATATAAAAAATAGATTTTTTATGAAAAATAGAAAAATATAGGTGATCTCGAATTTCTGTCCTTTTTTCGATTAGATGCTTATTTAAGAAGATACAGCAAAAATAAGATGTTCATAAAAAAAATAGATTTTTTATGAAAAATAGAAAAATATAGGTGATCTCGAATTTTTGTCCTTTTTTCGATTAGACGCTTATTTAAGAAGATACAGCAAAAATAAGATTTTATATAAAAAATAGATTTTTTATGAAAAATAGAAAAATATAGGTGATCTCGAATTTTTGTCGTTTTTTCGATTAGATGATTATTTAAGAAGATACAGCAAAAATAAGATTTTCATATAAATAATAAAATTTTTTATGAAAAATGTAGGTGATCTCGAATTTTTGTCCTTTTGTCGATTAGACGCTTATTTAAGAAGATATAGCAAAAATAAGATTTTCATATAAAAAATAGATTTTTTATGAAAAATAGAAAAATATAGGTGATCTCGAATTTTTGTCCTTTTTTCGATTAGATGCTTATTTAAGAAGATACAGCAAAAATAAGATTTTCATATAAATAATAAAATTTTTTATGAAAAATGTAGGTGATCTCGATTTTTTGTCCTTTTTTCGATTAGACGCTTATTTAAGAAGATATAGCAAAAATAAGATTTCCATATAAAAATAGATTTTTTATGAAAAATAGTAAAATATAGGTGATCTCGAATTTTTGTCCTTTTTTCGATTAGACGCTTATTTAAGAAGATATAGCAAAAATAAGATTTTCATATAAAAATAGATTTTTTATGAAAAATAGTAAAATATAGGTGATCTCGAATTTTTGTCCTTTTTTCGATTAGACGCTTACTTAAGAAGATACAGCAAAATAAGATTTTCATATAAATAATAAAATTTTTTATGAAAAATGTAGGTGATCTCGAATTTTTGTCCTTTTGTCGATTAGACGCTTATTTAAGAAGATATAGCAAAAATAAGATTTTCATATAAAAAATAGATTTTTTATGAAAAATAGAAAAATATGGGTGATATCGAATTTTTGTCCTTTTTTCGATTAGACGCTTATTTAAGAAGATACAGCAAAAATAAGATTTTCATATAAATAATAAAATTTTTTATGAAAAATGTAGGTGATCTCGAATTTTTGTCCTTTTTTTCGATTAGACGCTTATTTAAGAAGATACAGCAAAAATAAGATTTTCATATAAAAAATAGATTTTTTATGAAAAATAGAAAAATATGGGTGATATCGAATTTTTGTCCTTTTTTCGATTAGACGCTTATTTAAGAAGATACAGCAAAAATAAGATTTTCATATAAATAATAAAATTTTTTATGAAAAATGTAGGTGATCTCGAATTTTTGTCCTTTTTTCGATTAGACGCTTGTTTAAGAAGATACAGCAAAAATAAGATTTTCATATAAAAAATAGATTTTTTATGAAAAATAGAAAAATATAGGTGATCTCGAATTTCTGTCCTTTTTTCGATTAGATGCTTATTTAAGAAGATACAGCAAAAATAAGATGTTCATAAAAAAAATAGATTTTTTATGAAAAATAGAAAAATATAGGTGATCTCGAATTTTTGTCCTTTTTTCGATTAGACGCTTATTTAAGAAGATACAGCAAAAATAAGATTTTATATAAAAAATAGATTTTTTATGAAAAATAGAAAAATATAGGTGATCTCGAATTTTGTCCTTTTTTCGATTAGATGATTATTTAAGAAGATACAGCAAAAATAAGATTTTCATATAAATAATAAAATTTTTTATGAAAAATGTAGGTGATCTCGAATTTTTGTCCTTTTGTCGATTAGACGCTTATTTAAGAAGATACAGCAAAAATAAGATTTTCATATAAATAATAAAATTTTTTATGAAAAATGTAGGTGATCTCGAATTTTTGTCCTTTTATCGATTAGATGCTTATTTAAGAAGATACAGCAAAAATAAGATTTTCATATAAATAATAAAATTTTTTATGAAAAATGTAGGTGATCTCGAATTTTTGTCCTTTTTTCGATTAGACGCTTATTTAAGAAGATATAGCAAAAATAAGATTTTCATATAAAAAATAGATTTTTTATGAAAAATAGTAAAATATAGGTGATCTCGAATTTTTGTCCTTTTTTCGATTAGACGCTTACTTAAGAAGATACAGCAAAAATAAGATTTTCATATAAAAAATAGATTTTTTATGAAAAATAGTAAAATATAGGTGATCTCGAATTTTTGTCCTTTTTTCGATTAGACGCTTATTTAGAAGATACAGCAAAAATAAGATTTTATATAAAAAATAGATTTTTTATGAAAAATAGAAAAATATAGGTGATCTCGAATTTTTGTCCTTTTTTCGATTAGATGATTATTTAAGAAGATACAGCAAAAATAAGATTTTCATATAAATAATAAAATTTTTTATGAAAAATGTAGGTGATCTCGAATTTTTGTCCTTTGTCGATTAGACGCTTATTTAAGAAGATACAGCAAAAATAAGATTTTCATATAAATAATAAAATTTTTTATGAAAAATGTAGGTGATCTCGAATTTTTGTCCTTTTATCGATTAGATGCTTATTTAAGAAGATACAGCAAAAATAAGATTTTCATATAAATAATAAAATTTTTTATGAAAAATGTAGGTGATCTCGAATTTTTGTCCTTTTTTCGATTAGACGCTTGTTTAAGAAGATACAGCAAAAATAAGATTTTCATATAAAAAATAGATTTTTTATGAAAAATAGAAAAATATAGGTGATCTCGAATTTTTGTCCTTTTTTCGATTAGATGCTTATTTAAGAAGATACAGCAAAAATAAGATTTTCATATAAAAAATAGATTTTTTATGAAAAATAGAAAAATATAGGTGATCTCGAATTTTTGTCCTTTTTTCGATTAGATGCTTATTTAAGAAGATACAGCAAAAATAAGATTTTCATATAAAAAATAGATTTTTTATGAAAAATAGAAAAATATAGGTGATCTCGAATTTTTGTCCTTTTTTCGATTAGATGCTTATTTAAGAAGATACAGCAAAAATAAGATTTTCATATAAAAATAGATTTTTTATGAAAAATAGAAAAATATAGGTGATCTCGAATTTTTGTCCTTTTCTCGATTAGATGCTTATTTAAGAAGATACAGCAAAAATAAGATTTTCATATAAAAATAGATTTTTTATGAAAAATAGAAAAATATAGGTGATCTCGAATTTTTGTCCTTTTTTCGATTGGACGCTTATTTAAGAAGATACAGCAAAAATAAGATTTTCATATAAAAAATAGATTTTTTATGAAAAATAGAAAAATATAGGTGATCTCGAATTTTTGTCCTTTTTTCGATTAGACGCTTATTTAAGAAGATACAGCAAAAATAAGATTTTATATAAAAAATAGATTTTTTATGAAAAATAGAAAAATATAGGTGATCTCGAATTTTTGTCCTTTTTTCGATTAGATGATTATTTAAGAAGATACAGCAAAAATAAGATTTTCATATAAATAATAAAATTTTTTATGAAAAATGTAGGTGATCTCGAATTTTTGTCCTTTTGTCGATTAGACGCTTATTTAAGAAGATATAGCAAAAATAAGATTTTCATATAAAAAATAGATTTTTTATGAAAAATAGAAAAATATAGGTGATCTCGAATTTTTGTCCTTTTTTCGATTAGATGCTTATTTAAGAAGATACAGCAAAAATAAGATTTTCATATAAATAATAAAATTTTTTATGAAAAATGTAGGTGATCTCGAATTTTTGTCCTTTTTTCGATTAGACGCTTATTTAAGAAGATATAGCAAAAATAAGATTTCCATATAAAAAATAGATTTTTTATGAAAAATAGTAAAATATAGGTGATCTCGAATTTTTGTCCTTTTTTCGATTAGACGCTTGCTTAAGAAGATACAGCAAAAATAAGATTTTCATATAAAAAATAGATTTTTTATGAAAAATAGAAAAATATAGGTGATGTCGAATTTTTGTCCTTTTATCGATTAGATGCTTATTTAAGAAGATACAGCAAAAATAAGATTTTCATATAAATAATAAAATTTTTTATGAAAAATGTAGGTGATCTCGAATTTTTGTCCTTTTTTCGATTAGACGCTTATTTAAGAAGATATAGCAAAAATAAGATTTTCATATAAAAAATAGATTTTTTATGAAAAATAGTAAAATATAGGTGATCTCGAATTTTTGTCCTTTTTTCGATTAGACGCTTACTTAAGAAGATACAGCAAAAATAAGATTTTCATATAAAAAATAGATTTTTTATGAAAAATAGAAAAATATAGGTGATCTCGAATTTTTGTCCTTTTTTCGATTAGATGCTTATTTAAGAAGATACAGCAAAAATGAGATTTTCATATAAAAAATAGATTTTTTATGAAAAATAGAAAAATATGGGTGATATCGAATTTTTGTCCTTTTTTCGATTAGACGCTTATTTAAGAAGATACAGCAAAAATAAGATTTTCATATAAATAATAAAATTTTTTATGAAAAATGTAGGTGATCTCGAATTTTTGTCCTTTTTTCGATTAGACGCTTGTTTAAGAAGATACAGCAAAAATAAGATTTTCATATAAAAAATAGATTTTTTATGAAAAATAGAAAAATATAGGTGATCTCGAATTTCTGTCCTTTTTTCGATTAGATGCTTATTTAAGAAGATACAGCAAAAATAAGATGTTCATAAAAAAAATAGATTTTTTATGAAAAATAGAAAAATATAGGTGATCTCGAATTTTTGTCCTTTTTTCGATTAGACGCTTATTTAAGAAGATACAGCAAAAATAAGATTTTATATAAAAAATAGATTTTTTATGAAAAATAGAAAAATATAGGTGATCTCGAATTTTTGTCCTTTTTTCGATTAGATGCTTATTTAAGAAGATACAGCAAAAATAAGATTTTCATATAAAAAATAGATTTTTTATGAAAAATAGAAAAATATGGGTGATATCGAATTTTTGTCCTTTTTTCGATTAGACGCTTATTTAAGAAGATATAGCAAAAATAAGATTTTCATATAAAAAATAGATTTTTTATGAAAAATAGTAAAATATAGGTGATCTCGAATTTTTGTCCTTTTTTTCGATTAGACGCTTACTTAAGAAGATACAGCAAAAATAAGATTTTCATATAAAAAATAGATTTTTTATGAAAAATAGAAAAATATAGGTGATCTCGAATTTTTGTCCTTTTTTCGATTAGATGCTTATTTAAGAAGATACAGCAAAAATGAGATTTTCATATAAAAAATAGATTTTTTATGAAAAATAGAAAAATATGGGTGATATCGAATTTTTGTCCTTTTTTCGATTAGACGCTTATTTAAGAAGATACAGCAAAAATAAGATTTTCATATAAATAATAAAATTTTTTATGAAAAATGTAGGTGATCTCGAATTTTTGTCCTTTTTTCGATTAGACGCTTGTTTAAGAAGATACAGCAAAAATAAGATTTTCATATAAAAAATAGATTTTTTATGAAAAATAGAAAAATATAGGTGATCTCGAATTTTTGTCCTTTTTTCGATTAGATGCTTATTTAAGAAGATACAGCAAAAATGAGATTTTCATATAAAAAATAGATTTTTTATGAAAAATAGAAAAACATGGGTGATATCGAATTTTTGTCCTTTTTTCGATTAGACGCTTATTTAAGAAGATACAGCAAAAATAAGATTTTCATATAAATAATAAAATTTTTTATGAAAAATGTAGGTGATCTCGAATTTCTGTCCTTTTTTCGATTAGATGCTTATTTAAGAAGATACAGCAAAAATGAGATTTTCATATAAAAAATAGATTTTTTATGAAAAATAGAAAAATATAGGTGATCTCGAATTTCTGTCCTTTTTTCGATTAGATGCTTATTTAAGAAGATACAGCAAAAATAAGATGTTCATAAAAAAAATAGATTTTTTATGAAAAATAGAAAAATATAGGTGATCTCGAATTTTTGTCCTTTTTTCGATTAGACGCTTATTTAAGAAGATACAGCAAAAATAAGATTTTATATAAAAAATAGATTTTTTATGAAAAATAGAAAAATATAGGTGATCTCGAATTTTTGTCCTTTTTTCGATTAGATGCTTATTTAAGAAGATACAGCAAAAATAAGATTTTCATATAAAAAATAGATTTTTTATGAAAAATAGAAAAATATGGGTGATATCGAATTTTTGTCCTTTTTTCGATTAGACGCTTATTTAAGAAGATATAGCAAAAATAAGATTTTCATATAAAAAATAGATTTTTTATGAAAAATAGTAAAATATAGGTGATCTCGAATTTTTGTCCTTTTTTCGATTAGACGCTTACTTAAGAAGATACAGCAAAAATAAGATTTTCATATAAAAAATAGATTTTTTATGAAAAATAGAAAAATATAGGTGATCTCGAATTTTTGTCCTTTTTTCGATTAGATGCTTATTTAAGAAGATACAGCAAAAATGAGATTTTCATATAAAAAATAGATTTTTTATGAAAAATAGAAAAATATGGGTGATATCGAATTTTTGTCCTTTTTTCGATTAGACGCTTATTTAAGAAGATACAGCAAAAATAAGATTTTCATATAAATAATAAAATTTTTTATGAAAAATGTAGGTGATCTCGAATTTTTGTCCTTTTTTCGATTAGACGCTTGTTTAAGAAGATACAGCAAAAATAAGATTTTCATATAAAAAATAGATTTTTTATGAAAAATAGAAAAATATAGGTGATCTCGAATTTTTGTCCTTTTTTCGATTAGATGCTTATTTAAGAAGATACAGCAAAAATGAGATTTTCATATAAAAAATAGATTTTTTATGAAAAATAGAAAAATATGGGTGATATCGAATTTTTGTCCTTTTTTCGATTAGACGCTTATTTAAGAAGATACAGCAAAAATAAGATTTTCATATAAATAATAAAATTTTTTATGAAAAATGTAGGTGATCTCGAATTTTTGTCCTTTTTTCGATTAGACGCTTGTTTAAGAAGATACAGCAAAAATAAGATTTTCATATAAAAAATAGATTTTTTATGAAAAATAGAAAAATATAGGTGATCTCGAATTTCTGTCCTTTTTTCGATTAGATGCTTATTTAAGAAGATACAGCAAAAATAAGATGTTCATAAAAAAAATAGATTTTTTATGAAAAATAGAAAAATATAGGTGATCTCGAATTTTTGTCCTTTTTTCGATTAGACGCTTATTTAAGAAGATACAGCAAAAATAAGATTTTATATAAAAAATAGATTTTTTATGAAAAATAGAAAAATATAGGTGATCTCGAATTTTTGTCCTTTTTTCGATTAGATGATTATTTAAGAAGATACAGCAAAAATAAGATTTTCATATAAATAATAAAATTTTTTATGAAAAATGTAGGTGATCTCGAATTTTTGTCCTTTTGTCGATTAGACGCTTATTTAAGAAGATATAGCAAAAATAAGATTTTCATATAAAAAATAGATTTTTTATGAAAAATAGAAAAATATAGGTGATCTCGAATTTTTGTCCTTTTTTCGATTAGATGCTTATTTAAGAAGATACAGCAAAAATAAGATTTTCATATAAATAATAAAATTTTTTATGAAAAATGTAGGTGATCTCGAATTTTTGTCCTTTTATCGATTAGATGCTTATTTAAGAAGATACAGCAAAAATAAGATTTTCATATAAATAATAAAATTTTTTATGAAAAATGTAGGTGATCTCGAATTTTTGTCCTTTTTTCGATTAGACGCTTATTTAAGAAGATATAGCAAAAATAAGATTTTCATATAAAAAATAGATTTTTTATGAAAAATAGTAAAATATAGGTGATCTCGAATTTTTGTCCTTTTTTCGATTAGACGCTTACTTAAGAAGATACAGCAAAAATAAGATTTTCATATAAAAAATAGATTTTTTATGAAAAATAGAAAAATATAGGTGATCTCGAATTTTTGTCCTTTTTTCGATTAGATGCTTATTTAAGAAGATACAGCAAAAATAAGATTTTCATATAAAAAATAGATTTTTTATGAAAAATAGAAAAATATGGGTGATATCGAATTTTTGTCCTTTTTTCGATTAGACGCTTATTTAAGAAGATACAGCAAAAATAAGATTTTCATATAAATAATAAAATTTTTTATGAAAAATGTAGGTGATCTCGAATTTTTGTCCTTTTTTCGATTAGACGCTTGTTTAAGAAGATACAGCAAAAATAAGATTTTCATATAAAAAATAGATTTTTTATGAAAAATAGAAAAATATAGGTGATCTCGAATTTTTGTCCTTTTTTCGATTAGATGCTTATTTAAGAAGATACAGCAAAAATAAGATTTTCATATAAAAAATAGATTTTTTATGAAAAATAGAAAAATATAGGTGATCTCGAATTTTTGTCCTTTTTTCGATTAGATGCTTATTTAAGAAGATACAGCAAAAATAAGATTTTCATATAAAAAATAGATTTTTTATGAAAAATAGAAAAATATAGGTGATCTCGAATTTTTGTCCTTTTTTCGATTAGATGCTTATTTAAGAAGATACAGCAAAAATAAGATTTTCATATAAAAAATAGATTTTTTATGAAAAATAGAAAAATATGGGTGATATCGAATTTTTGTCCTTTTTTCGATTAGACGCTTATTTAAGAAGATATAGCAAAAATAAGATTTTCATATAAAAAATAGATTTTTTATGAAAAATAGTAAAATATAGGTGATCTCGAATTTTTGTCCTTTTTTCGATTAGACGCTTGTTTAAGAAGATACAGCAAAAATAAGATTTTCATATAAAAAATAGATTTTTTATGAAAAATAGAAAAATATAGGTGATCTCGAATTTTTGTCCTTTTTTCGATTAGATGCTTATTTAAGAAGATACAGCAAAAATGAGATTTTCATATAAAAAATAGATTTTTTATGAAAAATAGAAAAATATGGGTGATATCGAATTTTTGTCCTTTTTTCGATTAGACGCTTATTTAAGAAGATACAGCAAAAATAAGATTTTCATATAAATAATAAAATTTTTTATGAAAAATGTAGGTGATCTCGAATTTCTGTCCTTTTTTCGATTAGATGCTTATTTAAGAAGATACAGCAAAAATGAGATTTTCATATAAAAAATAGATTTTTTATGAAAAATAGAAAAATATAGGTGATCTCGAATTTCTGTCCTTTTTTCGATTAGATGCTTATTTAAGAAGATACAGCAAAAATAAGATGTTCATAAAAAAATAGATTTTTTATGAAAAATAGAAAAATATAGGTGATCTCGAATTTTTGTCCTTTTTTCGATTAGACGCTTATTTAAGAAGATACAGCAAAAATAAGATTTTATATAAAAAATAGATTTTTTATGAAAAATAGAAAAATATAGGTGATCTCGAATTTTTGTCCTTTTTTCGATTAGATGCTTATTTAAGAAGATACAGCAAAAATAAGATTTTCATATAAAAAATAGATTTTTTATGAAAAATAGAAAAATATGGGTGATATCGAATTTTTGTCCTTTTTTCGATTAGACGCTTATTTAAGAAGATATAGCAAAAATAAGATTTTCATATAAAAAATAGATTTTTTATGAAAAATAGTAAAATATAGGTGATCTCGAATTTTTGTCCTTTTTTCGATTAGACGCTTACTTAAGAAGATACAGCAAAAATAAGATTTTCATATAAAAAATAGATTTTTTATGAAAAATAGAAAAATATAGGTGATCTCGAATTTTTGTCCTTTTTTCGATTAGATGCTTATTTAAGAAGATACAGCAAAAATGAGATTTTCATATAAAAAATAGATTTTTTATGAAAAATAGAAAAATATGGGTGATATCGAATTTTTGTCCTTTTTTCGATTAGACGCTTATTTAAGAAGATACAGCAAAAATAAGATTTTCATATAAATAATAAAATTTTTTATGAAAAATGTAGGTGATCTCGAATTTTTGTCCTTTTTTCGATTAGACGCTTGTTTAAGAAGATACAGCAAAAATAAGATTTTCATATAAAAAATAGATTTTTTATGAAAAATAGAAAAATATAGGTGATCTCGAATTTTTGTCCTTTTTTCGATTAGATGCTTATTTAAGAAGATACAGCAAAAATGAGATTTTCATATAAAAAATAGATTTTTTATGAAAAATAGAAAAATATGGGTGATATCGAATTTTTGTCCTTTTTTCGATTAGACGCTTATTTAAGAAGATACAGCAAAAATAAGATTTTCATATAAATAATAAAATTTTTTATGAAAAATGTAGGTGATCTCGAATTTTTGTCCTTTTTTCGATTAGACGCTTGTTTAAGAAGATACAGCAAAAATAAGATTTTCATATAAAAAATAGATTTTTTATGAAAAATAGAAAAATATAGGTGATCTCGAATTTCTGTCCTTTTTTCGATTAGATGCTTATTTAAGAAGATACAGCAAAAATAAGATGTTCATAAAAAAAATAGATTTTTTATGAAAAATAGAAAAATATAGGTGATCTCGAATTTTTGTCCTTTTTTCGATTAGACGCTTATTTAAGAAGATACAGCAAAAATAAGATTTTATATAAAAAATAGATTTTTTATGAAAAATAGAAAAATATAGGTGATCTCGAATTTTTGTCCTTTTTTCGATTAGATGATTATTTAAGAAGATACAGCAAAAATAAGATTTTCATATAAATAATAAAATTTTTTATGAAAAATGTAGGTGATCTCGAATTTTTGTCCTTTTGTCGATTAGACGCTTATTTAAGAAGATATAGCAAAAATAAGATTTTCATATAAAAAATAGATTTTTTATGAAAAATAGAAAAATATAGGTGATCTCGAATTTTTGTCCTTTTTTCGATTAGATGCTTATTTAAGAAGATACAGCAAAAATAAGATTTTCATATAAATAATAAAATTTTTTATGAAAAATGTAGGTGATCTCGAATTTTTGTCCTTTTATCGATTAGATGTTTATTTAAGAAGATACAGCAAAAATAAGATTTTCATATAAATAATAAAATTTTTTATGAAAAATGTAGGTGATCTCGAATTTTTGTCCTTTTTTCGATTAGACGCTTATTTAAGAAGATATAGCAAAAATAAGATTTTCATATAAAAAATAGATTTTTTATGAAAAATAGTAAAATATAGGTGATCTCGAATTTTTGTCCTTTTTTCGATTAGACGCTTACTTAAGAAGATACAGCAAAAATAAGATTTTCATATAAAAAATAGATTTTTTATGAAAAATAGAAAAATATAGGTGATCTCGAATTTTTGTCCTTTTTTCGATTAGATGCTTATTTAAGAAGATACAGCAAAAATAAGATTTTCATATAAAAAATAGATTTTTTATGAAAAATAGAAAAATATGGGTGATATCGAATTTTTGTCCTTTTTTCGATTAGACGCTTATTTAAGAAGATACAGCAAAAATAAGATTTTCATATAAATAATAAAATTTTTTATGAAAAATGTAGGTGATCTCGAATTTTTGTCCTTTTTTCGATTAGACGCTTGTTTAAGAAGATACAGCAAAAATAAGATTTTCATATAAAAAATAGATTTTTTATGAAAAATAGAAAAATATAGGTGATCTCGAATTTTTGTCCTTTTTTCGATTAGATGCTTATTTAAGAAGATACAGCAAAAATAAGATTTTCATATAAAAAATAGATTTTTTATGAAAAATAGAAAAATATAGGTGATCTCGAATTTTTGTCCTTTTTTCGATTAGATGCTTATTTAAGAAGATACAGCAAAAATAAGATTTTCATATAAAAAATAGATTTTTTATGAAAAATAGAAAAATATAGGTGATCTCGAATTTTTGTCCTTTTTTCGATTAGATGCTTATTTAAGAAGATACAGCAAAAATAAGATTTTCATATAAAAATAGATTTTTTATGAAAAATAGAAAAATATAGGTGATCTCGAATTTTTGTCCTTTTCTCGATTAGATGCTTATTTAAGAAGATACAGCAAAAATAAGATTTTCATATAAAAATAGATTTTTTATGAAAAATAGAAAAATATAGGTGATCTCGAATTTTTGTCCTTTTTTCGATTGGACGCTTATTTAAGAAGATACAGCAAAAATAAGATTTTCATATAAAAAATAGATTTTTTATGAAAAATAGAAAAATATAGGTGATCTCGAATTTTTGTCCTTTATTCGATTAGATGCTTATTTAAGAAGATACAGCAAAAATAAGATTTTCATATAAAAATAGATTTTTTATGAAAAATAGAAAAATATAGGTGATCTCGAATTTTTGTCCTTTTTTCGATTAGATGCTTATTTAAGAAGATACAGCAAAAATAAGATTTTCATATAAAAATAGATTTTTTATGAAAAATAGAAAAATATAGGTGATCTCGAATTTTTGTCCTTTTTTCGATTAGATGCTTATTTAAGAAGATACAGCAAAAATAAGATTTTCATATAAAAAATAGATTTTTTATGAAAAATAGAAAAATATAGGTGATCTCGAATTTTTGTCCTTTTTTCGATTAGACGCTTGTTTAAGAAGATACACCAAAAATAAGATTTTCATATAAAAAATAGATTTTTTATGAAAAATAGAAAAATATAGGTGATCCCGAATTTTTGTCCTTTTTTCGATTAGATGCTTATTTAAGAAGATACAGCAAAAATAAGATTTTCATATAAATAATAAAATTTTTTATGAAAAATGTAGGTGATCTCGAATTTTTGTCCTTTTTTCGATTAGACGCTTATTTAAGAAGATATAGCAAAAATAAGATTTTCATATAAAAAATAGATTTTTTATGAAAAATAGAAAAATATAGGTGATCTCGAATTTTTGTCCTTTTTTCGATTAGATGCTTATTTAAGAAGATACAGCAAAAATAAGATTTTATATAAAAAATATTTTTTTTATGAAAAATAGAAAAATATAGGTGATCTCGAATTTTTGTCCTTTTTTCGATTGGACGCTTATTTAAGAAGATACAGCAAAAATAAGATTTTCATATAAAAAATAGATTTTTTATGAAAAATAGAAAAATATAGGTGATCTCGAATTTTTGTCCCTTTTTCGATTAGATGCTTATTTAAGAAGATACAGCAAAAATAAGATTTTCATATAAATAATAAAATTTTTTATGAAAAATGTAGGTGATCTCGAATTTTTGTCCTTTTTTCGATTAGACGCTTATTTAAGAAGATATAGCAAAAATAAGATTTTCATATAAAAAATAGATTTTTTATGAAAAATAGAAAAATATAGGTGATCTCGAATTTTTGTCCTTTTTTCGATTAGATGCTTATTTAAGAAGATACAGCAAAAATAAGATTTTCATATAAATAATAAAATTTTTTATGAAAAATGTAGGTGATCTCGAATTTTTGTCCTTTTTTCGATTAGACGCTTATTTAAGAAGATATAGCAAAAATAAGATTTTCATATAAAAAATAGATTTTTTATGAAAAATAGTAAAATATAGGTGATCTCGAATTTTTGTCCTTTTTTCGATTAGACGCTTACTTAAGAAGATACAGCAAAAATAAGATTTTCATATAAAAAACAGATTTTTTATGAAAAATAGAAAAATATGGGTGATATCGAATTTTTGTCCTTTTTTCGATTAGACGCTTGTTTAAGAAGATACAGCAAAAATAAGATTTTCATATAAAAAATAGATTTTTTATGAAAAATAGAAAAATATAGGTGATCTCGAATTTTTGTCCTTTTTTCGATTAGATGCTTATTTAAGAAGATACAGCAAAAATAAGATTTTCATATAAAAAATAGATTTTTTATGAAAAATAGAAAAATATAGGTGATCTCGAATTTTTGTCCTTTTTTCGATTGGACGCTTATTTAAGAAGATACAGCAAAAATAAGATTTTTATATAAAAAATAGATTTTTTATGAAAAATAGAAAAATATAGGTGATCTCGAATTTTTGTCCTTTTTTCGATTAGATGCTTATTTAAGAAGATACAGCAAAAATAAGATTTTATATAAAAATATTTTTTTTATGAAAAATAGAAAAATATAGGTGATCTCGAATTTTTGTCCTTTTTTCGATTGGACGCTTATTTAAGAAGATACATCAAAAATAAGATTTTCATATAAAAAATAGATTTTTTATGAAAAATAGAAAAATATAGGTGATCTCGAATTTTTGTCCTTTTTTCGATTAGATGCTTATTTAAGAAGATACAGCAAAAATAAGATTTTCATATAAATAATAAAATTTTTTATGAAAAATGTAGGTGATCTCGAATTTTTGTCCTTTTTTTCGATTAGACG
>OX451217.1:51801730-51860704 GCA_949628195.1 Phasia obesa
ATGAAAAATAGAAAAATATAGGTGATCTCGAATTTTTGTCCTTTTTTCGATTAGATGCTTATTTAAGAAGATACAGCAAAAATAAGATTTTCATATAAAAAATAGATTTTTTATGAAAAATAGAAAAATATAGGTGATCTCGAATTTTTGTCCTTTTTTCGATTAGACGCTTACTTAAGATGATACGGCAAAAATAAGATTTTCATGTAAAAAATAGATTTATTATGAAAAATATAGGTGATCTCGAATTTTTGTCCTTTTTTCGATTAGATGCTTATTTAAGAAGATACAGCAAAAATAAGATTTTCATATAAAAAATAGATTTTTTATGAAAAATAGAAAAATATAGGTGATCTCGAATTTTTGTCCTTTTTTCGATTAGACGCTTATTTAAGAAGATACAGCAAAAATAAGATTTTATATAAAAAATAGATTTTTTATGAAAAATAGAAAAATATAGGTGATGTCGAATTTTTGTCCTTTTTTCGATTAGATGCTTATTTAAGAAGATACAGCAAAAATAAGATTTTCATATAAAAAATAGATTTTTTATGAAAAATAGAAAAATATAGGTGATCTCGAATTTTTGTCCTTTTTTCGATTAGACGCTTATTTAAGAAGATACAGCAAAAATAAGATTTTCATATAAAAATAGATTTTTTATGAAAAATAGAAAAATATAGGTGATCTCGAATTTTTGTCCTTTTTTCGATTCGATGCTTATTTAAGAAGATACAGCAAAAATAAGATTTTCATATAAATAATAAAATTTTTTATGAAAAATGTAGGTGATCTCGAATTTTTGTCCTTTTTTCGATTAGACGCTTATTTAAGAAGATACAGCAAAAATAAGATTTTATATAAAAAATAGATTTTTTATGAAAAATAGAAAAATATAGGTGATCTCGAATTTTTATTTTTTTTTCGATTAGACGCTTATTTAAGAAGATACAGCAAAAATAAGATTTTCATATAAAAAATAGATTTTTTATGAAAAATAGAAAAATATAGGTGATCTCGAATTTTTGTCCTTTTTTCGATTAGATGCTTATTTAAGAAGATACAGCAAAAATAAGATTTTCATATAAATAATAAAATTTTTTATGAAAAATGTAGGTGATCTCGAATTTTTGTCCTTTTTTCGATTAGACGCTTATTTAGTCGATACAGCAAAAATAAGATTTTATATAAAAAATAGATTTTTTATGAAAAATAGAAAAATATAGGTGATCTCGAATTTTTGTCCTTTTTTCGATTAGATGCTTATTTAAGAAGATACAGCAAAAATAAGATTTTCATATAAAAAATAGATTTTTTATGAAAAATAGAAAAATATAGGTGATCTCGAATTTTTGTCCTTTTTTCCATTAGACGCTTATTTAAGAAGATACAGCAAAAATAAGATTCTCATATAAAAAATAGATTTTTTATGAAAAATAGAAAAATATAGGTGATCTCGAATTTTTGTCCTTTTTTCGATTAGATGCTTATTTAAGAAGATACAGCAAAAATAAGATTTTCATATAAAAAATAGATTTTTTAAGAAAAATATAGGTGATCTCGAATTTTTGTCCTTTTTTCGATTAGATGCTTATTTAAGAAGATACAGCAAAAATAAGATTTTCATATAAATAATAAAATTTTTTATGAAAAATGTAGGTGATCTCGAATTTTTGTCCTTTTTTCGATTAGATGCTTGTTTAAGAAGATACAGCAAAAATAAGATTTTCATATAAAAAATAGATTTTTTATGAAAAATAGAAAAATGTAGGTGATCTCGAATTTTTGTCCTTTTTTCGATTAGACGCTTAGTTAAGAAGATACAGCAAAAATAAGATTTTCATATAAAAAATAGATTTTTTATGAAAAATAGAAAAATATAGGTGATCTCGAATTTTTGTCCTTTTTTCGATTAGATGCTTATTTAAGAAGATACAGCAAAAATAAGATTTTCATATAAAAAATAGATTTTTTATGAAAAATAGAAAAATATAGGTGATCTCGAATTTTTGCCCTTTTTTCGATTAGACGCTTATTTAAGAAGATACAGCAAAAATAAGATTTTCATATAAAAAATAGATTTTTTATGAAAAATAGAAAAATATAGGTGATCTCGAATTTTTGTCCTTTTTTCGATTAGACGCTTATTTAAGAAGATACAGCAAAAATAAGATTTTCATATAAAAATAGAATTTTTATGAAAAATAGAAAAATATAGGTGATCTCGAATTTTTGTCCTTTTTTCGATTAGATGCTTATTTAAGAAGATACACCAAAAATAAGATTTTCATATAAATAATAAAATTTTTTATGAAAAATGTAGGTGATCTCGAATTTTTGTCCTTTTTTCGATTAGACGCTTATTTAAGAAGATACAGCAAAAATAAGATTTTATATAAAAAATAGATTTTTTATGAAAAATAGAAAAATATAGGTGATCTCGAATTTTTGTCCTTTTTTCGATTAGATGCTTATTTAAGAAGATACAGCAAAAATAAGATTTTCATATAAAAATAGATTTTTTATGAAAAATAGAAAAATATAGGTGATGTCGAATTTTTGTCCTTTTTTCGATTAGATGCTTGTTTAAGAAGATACAGCAAAAATAAGATTTTCATATAAAAAATAGATTTTTTATGAAAAATAGAAAAATATAGGTGATCTCGAATTTTTGTCCTTTTTTCGATTAGATGCTTATTTAAGAAGATACAGCAAAAATAAGATTTTCATATAAAAAATAGATTTATATAAAAATAGATTATGAAAAATAGAAAAATATAGGTGATGTCGAATTTTTGTCCTTTTTTCGATTAGATGCTTATTTAAGAAGATACAGCAAAAATAAGATTTTCATATAAAAAATAGATTTTTTATGAAAAATAGAAAAATATAGGTGATCTCGAATTTTTGTCCTTTTTTCGATTAGACGCTTATTTAAGAAGATACAGCAAAAATAAGATTCTCATATAAAAAATAGATTTTTTATGAAAAATAGAAAAATATAGGTGATCTCGAATTTTTGTCCTTTTTTCGATTAGATGCTTGTTTAAGAAGATACAGCAAAAATAAGATTTTCATATAAAAAATAGATTTTTTATGAAAAATAGAAAAATGTAGGTGATCTCGAATTTTTGTCCTTTTTTCGATTAGACGCTTAGTTAAGAAGATACAGCAAAAATAAGATTTTCATATAAAAAATAGATTTTTATGAAAAATAGAAAAATATAGGTGATCTCGAATTTTTGTCCTTTTTTCGATTAGATGCTTATTTAAGAAGATACAGCAAAAATAAGATTTTCATATAAAAAATAGATTTTTTATGAAAAATAGAAAAATGTAGGTGATCTCGAATTTTTGTCCTTTTTTCGATTAGACGCTTAGTTAAGAAGATACAGCAAAAATAAGATTTTCATATAAAAAATAGATTTTTATGAAAAATAGAAAAATATAGGTGATCTCGAATTTTTGTCCTTTTTTCGATTAGATGCTTATTTAAGAAGATACAGCAAAAATAAGATTTTCATATAAAAAATAGATTTTTTATGAAAAATAGAAAAATGTAGGTGATCTCGAATTTTTGTCCTTTTTTCGATTAGACGCTTAGTTAAGAAGATACAGCAAAAATAAGATTTTCATATAAAAAATAGATTTTTATGAAAAATAGAAAAATATAGGTGATCTCGAATTTTTGTCCTTTTTTCGATTAGATGCTTATTTAAGAAGATACAGCAAAAATAAGATTTTCATATAAAAAATAGATTTTTATGAAAAATAGAAAAATATAGGTGATCTCGAATTTTTGCCCTTTTTTCGATTAGACGCTTATTTAAGAAGATACAGCAAAAATAAGATTTTCATATAAAAAATAGATTTTTTATGAAAAATAGAAAAATATAGGTGATCTCGAATTTTTGTCCTTTTTTCGATTAGATGATTATTTAAGAAGATACAGCAAAAATAAGATTTTCATATAAATAATAAAATTTTTTATGAAAAATGTAGGTGATCTCGAATTTTTGTCCTTTTTTCGATTAGACGCTTATTTAAGAAGATATAGCAAAAATAAGATTTTCATATAAAAAATAGATTTTTTATGAAAAATAGAAAAATATAGGTGATCTCGAATTTTTGTCCTTTTTTCGATTAGATGCTTATTTAAGAAGATACAGCAAAAATAAGATTTTCACATAAAAAATAGATTATTTATGAAAAATAGAAAAACATAGGTGATCTCGGATTTTTGTCCTTTTTTCGATTAGACGCTTACTTAAGAAGATATAGCAAAAATAAGATTTTCATATAAAAAATAGATTTTTTATGAAAAATAGAAAAATATAGGTGATCTCGAATTTTTGCCCTTTTTTCGATTAGACGCTTATTTAAGAAGATATAGCAAAAATAAGATTTTCATATAAAAAATAGATTTTTTATGAAAAATAGAAAAATATAGGTGATCTCGAATTTTTGTCCTTTTTTCGATTAGATGCTTATTTAAGAAGATACAGCAAAAACAAGATTTTCACATAAAAAATAGATTATTTATGAAAAATAGAAAAACATAGGTGATCTCGGATTTTTGTCCTTTTTTCGATTAGACGCTTACTTAAGAAGATATAGCAAAAATAAGATTTTCATATAAAAAATAGATTTTTTATGAAAAATATAGGTGATCTCGGATTTTTGCCATTTTTCGATTATACGCTTATTTAAGAAGATACAGCAAAAATAAAAAATAGAAAAACATAGGTGATCTCGCATTTCTGTCCTTTTTTCGATTAGATGCTTATTTAAGAAGATATAGCAAAAATAAAATTTTCATATAAAAAATAGATTTTTTATGAAAAATATAGGTGATCTCGGATTTGTGTCCTTCCTTCGATTAGAGGCTTATTTAAGAAGATACAGCAAAAATAATATTTTATATAAAAAATAGATTTTTTA
This sequence comes from Phasia obesa, assembly GCA_949628195.1. Lineage (NCBI taxonomy): Eukaryota > Metazoa > Arthropoda > Insecta > Diptera > Tachinidae > Phasia > Phasia obesa. The sequence goes on from OX451217.1 coordinate 51,806,672, forward strand.
TCAAAAATAGAAAAATATAGGTGATCTCGAATTTTTGTCCTTTTTCGATTAGATGCTTATTTAAGAAGATACAGCAAAAATAAGATTTTCATATAAATAATAAAATTTTTTATGAAAAATGTAGGTGATCTCGAATTTTTGTCCTTTTTTCGATTAGACGCTTATTTAAGAAGATATAGCAAAAATAAGATTTTCATATAAAAAATAGATTTTTTATGAAAAATATAGGTGATCTCGAATTTTTGCCCTTTTTTCGATTAGACGCTTATTTAAGAAGATACAGCAAAAATAAGATTTTCATATAAAAAATAGATTTTTTATGAAAAATAGAAAAATATAGGTGATCTCGAATTTTTGTCCTTTTTTCGATTAGACGCTTATTTAAGAAGATACCGCAAAAATAAGATTTTCATATAAAAATAGATTTTTTATGAAAAATAGAAAAATATAGGTGATCTCGAATTTTTGTCCTTTTTTCGATTAGATGCTTATTTAAGAAGATACAGCAAAAATAAGATTTTCATATAAATAATAAAATTTTTTATGAAAAATATATTTTTGTCCTTTTTTCGATTAGACGCTTATTTAAGAAGATATAGCAATAATAAGATTTTTATATAAAAAATATATTTTTTATAAAAATAGTAAAATATAGGTGATCTCGAATTTTTGTCCTTTTTTCGATTAGACGCTTACTTAAGAAGATACAGCAAAAATAAGATTTTCATATAAAAAATAGATTTTTTATGAAAAATAGAAAAATATAGGTGATCTCGAATTTTTGTCCTTTTTTCGATTAGATGCTTATTTAAGAAGATACAGCAAAAATAAGATTTTCATATAAATAATAAAATTTTTTATGAAAAATGTAGGTGATCTCGAATTTTTGTCCTTTTTTCGATTAGACGCTTATTTAAGAAGATATAGCAATAATAAGATTTTTATATAAAAAATATATTTTTTATAAAAATAGTAAAATATAGGTGATCTCGAATTTTTGTCCTTTTTTCGATTAAACACTTATTTAAGAAGATACAGCAAAAATAAGATTTTCATATAAAAAATAGATTTTTTATGAAAAATAGTAAAATATAGGTGATCTCGAATTTTTGTCCTTTTTTCGATTAGACGCTTATTTAAGAAATTACAGCAAAAATAAGATTTTCATATAAAAAATAGATTTTTTATGAAAAATAGAAAAATATAGGTGATCTCGAATTTTTGTCCTTTTTTCGATTAGATGCTTATTTAAGAAGATACAGCAAAAATAAGATTTTCATATAAATAATAAAATTTTTTATGAAAAATGTAGGTGATCTCGAATTTTTGTCCTTTTTTCGATTAGATGACTATTTAAGAAGATACAGCAAAAATAAGATTTTCATATAAATAATAAAATTTTTTATGAAAAATATATTTTTGTCCTTTTTTCGATTAGACGCTTACTTAAGAAGATACAGCAAAAATAAGATTTTCATATAAAAAATAGATTTTTTATGAAAAATAGAAAAATATAGGTGATCTCGAATTTTTGTCCTTTTTTCGATTAGACGCTTACTTAAAAAGATACAGCAAAAATAAGATTTTCATATAAAAAATAGATTTTTTATGAAAAATAGAAAAATATAGGTGATCTCGAATTTTTGTCCTTTTTTCGATTAGACGCTTATTTAAGAAGATATAGCAAAAATTAGATTTTCATATAAAAAATTGATTTTTTATGAAAAATAGAAAAATATAGGTGATCTCGAATTTTTGTCCTTTTTTCGATTAGACGCTTATTTAAGAAGATACAGCAAAAATAAGATTTTCATATAAAAAATAGATTTTTTATGAAAAATAGAAAAATATAGGTGATCTCGAATTTTTGTCCTTTTTTCGATTAGATGCTTATTTAAGAAGATACAGCAAAAATAAAATTTTCATATAAATAATAAAATTTTTTATGAAAAATGTAGGTGATCTCGAATTTTTGTCCTTTTTTCGATTAGACGCTTATTTAAGAAGATATAGCAAAAATAAGATTTTCATATAAAAAATAGATTTTTTATGAAAAATAGAAAAATATAGGTGATCTCGAATTTTTGTCCTTTTTTCGATTAGATGCTTATTTAAGAAGATACAGCAAAAATAAAATTTTCATATAAATAATAAAATTTTTTATGAAAAATGTAGGTGATCTCGAATTTTTGTCCTTTTTTCGATTAGATGCTTATTTAAGAAGATACAGCAAAAATAAGATTTTCATATAAAAAATAGATTATTTATGAAAAATAGAAAAACATAGGTGATCTCGGATTTTTGTCCTTTTTTCGATTAGACGCTTACTTAAGATGATACGGCAAAAATAAGATTTTCAAAAATATAGGTGATCTCGAATTTTTGTCCTTTTTTCGATTAGACGCTTATTTAAGAAGATACAGCAAAAATAAGATTTTCATATAAAAAATAGATTTTTTATGAAAAATAGAAAAATATAGGTGATCTCGAATTTTTGTCCTTTTTTCGATTAGATGATTATTTAAGAAGATACAGCAAAAATAAGATTTTCATAAAAAATTAAATTTTTTATGAAAAATAGAAAAATATAGGTGATCTCGAATTTTTGTCCTTTTTTCGATTAGATGATTATTTAAGAAGATACAGCAAAAATAAGATTTTCATATAAAAAATAGATTTTTTAAGAAAAATAGAAAAATATAGGTGATCTCGAATTTTTGTCCTTTTTTCGATTAGATGATTATTTAAGAAGATACAGCAAAAATAATATTTTCATAAAAAATTAAATTTTTTATGAAAAATAGAAAAATATAGGTGATCTCTAATTTTTGTCCTTTTTTCGATTAGATGCTTATTTAAGAAGATACAGCAAAAATAAGATTTTCATATAAAAAATAGATTATTTATGAAAAATAGAAAAACATAGGTGATCTCGGATTTTTGTCCTTTTTTCGATTAGACGCTTACTTAAGAAGATACAGCAAAAATAAGATTTTCATATAAAAAATAGATTATTTATGAAAAATAGAAAAACATAGGTGATCTCGGATTTTTGTCCTTTTTTCGATTAGACGCTTATTTAAGAAGATACAGCAAAAATAAGATTTTCATATAAAAAATAGATTTTTTATGAAAAATAGGAAAATATAGGTGATCTCGAATTTTTGTCCTTTTTTCGATTAGACGCTTATTTAAGAAGATACAGCAAAAATAAGATTTTCATATAAAAAATAGATTTTTTATGAAAAATAGAAAAATATAGGTGATCTCGAATTTTTGTCCTTTTTTCGATTAGACGCTTATTTAAGAAGATACAGCAAAAATAAGATTTTCATATAAAAAATAGATTTTTTATGAAAAATAGGAAAATATAGGTGATCTCGAATTTTTGTCCTTTTTTCGATTAGACGCTTATTTAAGAAGATACAGCAAAAATAAGATTTTCATAAAAAAATAGATTTTTTATGAAAAATAGAAAAATATAGGTGATCTCGAATTTTTGTCCTTTTTTCGATTAGACGCTTATTTAAGAAGATACAGCAAAAATAAGATTTTCATATAAAAAATAGATTTTTTATGAAAAATAGGAAAATATAGGTGATCTCGAAATTTTGTCCTTTTTTCGATTAGATGCTTATTTAAGAAGATACAGCAAAAATAAGATTTTCATATAAAAAATAGATTATTTATGAAAAATAGAAAAACATAGGTGATCTCGGATTTTTGTCCTTTTTTCGATTAGATGATTATTTAAGAAGATACAGCAAAAATAAGATTTTCATAAAAAATTAAATTTTTTATGAAAAATAGAAAAATATAGGTGATCTCGAATTTTTGTCCTTTTTTCGATTAGATGATTATTTAAGAAGATACAGCAAAAATAAGATTTTCATATAAAAAATAGATTTTTTAAGAAAAATAGAAAAATATAGGTGATCTCGAATTTTTGTCCTTTTTTCGATTAGATGATTATTTAAGAAGATACAGCAAAAATAATATTTTCATAAAAAATTAAATTTTTTATGAAAAATAGAAAAATATAGGTGATCTCTAATTTTTGTCCTTTTTTCGATTAGATGCTTACTTAAGAAGATACAGCAAAAATAAGATTTTCATATAAAAAATAGATTATTTATGAAAAATAGAAAAACATAGGTGATCTCGTATTTTTGTCCTTTTTTCGATTAGACGCTTACTTAAGAAGATACAGCAAAAATAAGATTTTCATATAAAAAATAGATTATTTATGAAAAATAGAAAAACATAGGTGATCTCGGATTTTTGTCCTTTTTTCGATTAGACGCTTATTTAAGAAGATACAGCAAAAATAAGATTTTCATATAAAAAATAGATTTTTTATGAAAAATAGGAAAATATAGGTGATCTCGAATTTTTGTCCTTTTTTCGATTAGACGCTTATTTAAGAAGATACAGCAAAAATAAGATTTTCATATAAAAAATAGATTTTTTATGAAAAATAGAAAAATATAGGTGATCTCGAATTTTTGTCCTTTTTTCGATTAGACGCTTATTTAAGAAGATACAGCAAAAATAAGATTTTCATATAAAAAATAGATTTTTTATGAAAAATAGGAAAATATAGGTGATCTCGAATTTTTGTCCTTTTTTCGATTAGACGCTTATTTAAGAAGATACAGCAAAAATAAGATTTTCATAAAAAATAGATTTTTTATGAAAAATAGAAAAATATAGGTGATCTCGAATTGTTGTCCTTTTTTCGATTAGACGCTTATTTAAGAAGATACAGCAAAAATAAGATTTTCATAAAAAATTAAATTTTTTATGAAAAATAGAAAAATATAGGTGATCTCGAATTTTTGTCCTTTTTTCGATTAGATGATTATTTAAGAAGATACAGCAAAAATAAGATTTTCATATAAAAAATAGATTTTTTAAGAAAAATAGAAAAATATAGGTGATCTCGAATTTTTGTCCTTTTTTCGATTAGATGATTATTTAAGAAGATACAGCAAAAATAATATTTTCATAAAAAATTAAATTTTTTATGAAAAATAGAAAAATATAGGTGATCTCTAATTTTTGTCCTTTTTTCGATTAGACGCTTACTTAAGAAGATACAGCAAAAATAAGATTTTCATATAAAAAATAGATTATTTATGAAAAATAGAAAAACATAGGTGATCTCGGATTTTTGTCCTTTTTTCGATTAGACGCTTATTTAAGAAGATACAGCAAAAATAAGATTTTCATATAAAAAATAGATTTTTTATGAAAAATAGGAAAATATAGGTGATCTCGAATTTTTGTCCTTTTTTCGATTAGACGCTTATTTAAGAAGATACAGCAAAAATAAGATTTTCATATAAAAAATAGATTTTTTATGAAAAATAGGAAAATATAGGTGATCTCGAATTTTTGTCCTTTTTTCGATTAGACGCTTATTTAAGAAGATACAGCAAAAATAAGATTTTCATAAAAAAATAGATTTTTTATGAAAAATAGGAAAATATAGGTGATCTCGAATTGTTGTCCTTTTTTCGATTAGACGCTTATTTAAGAAGATACAGCAAAAATAAGATTTTCATAAAAAATTAAATTTTTTATGAAAAATAGAAAAATATAGGTGATCTCGAATTTTTGTCCTTTTTTCGATTAGATGATTATTTAAGAAGATACAGCAAAAATAAGATTTTCATATAAAAAATAGATTTTTTAAGAAAAATAGAAAAATATAGGTGATCTCGAATTTTTGTCCTTTTTTCGATTAGATGATTATTTAAGAAGATACAGCAAAAATAATATTTTCATAAAAAATTAAATTTTTTATGAAAAATAGAAAAATATAGGTGATCTCTAATTTTTGTCCTTTTTTCGATTAGATGCTTATTTAAGAAGATACAGCAAAAATAAGATTTTCATATAAAAAATAGATTTTTTATGAAAAATAGGAAAATATAGGTGATCTCGAAATTTTGTCCTTTTTTCGATTAGATGCTTATTTAAGAAGATACAGCAAAAATAAGATTTTCATATAAAAAATAGATTATTTATGAAAAATAGAAAAACATAGGTGATCTCGGATTTTTGTCCTTTTTTCGATTAGATGATTATTTAAGAAGATACAGCAAAAATAAGATTTTCATAAAAAATTAAATTTTTTATGAAAAATAGAAAAATATAGGTGATCTCGAATTTTTGTCCTTTTTTCGATTAGATGATTATTTAAGAAGATACAGCAAAAATAAGATTTTCATATAAAAAATAGATTTTTTAAGAAAAATAGAAAAATATAGGTGATCTCGAATTTTTGTCCTTTTTTCGATTAGATGATTATTTAAGAAGATACAGCAAAAATAATATTTTCATAAAAAATTAAATTTTTTATGAAAAATAGAAAAATATAGGTGATCTCTAATTTTTGTCCTTTTTTCGATTAGATGCTTACTTAAGAAGATACAGCAAAAATAAGATTTTCATATAAAAAATAGATTATTTATGAAAAATAGAAAAACATAGGTGATCTCGGATTTTTGTCCTTTTTTCGATTAGACGCTTACTTAAGAAGATACAGCAAAAATAAGATTTTCATATAAAAAATAGATTATTTATGAAAAATAGAAAAACATAGGTGATCTCGGATTTTTGTCCTTTTTTCGATTAGACGCTTATTTAAGAAGATACAGCAAAAATAAGATTTTCATATAAAAAATAGATTTTTTATGAAAAATAGGAAAATATAGGTGATCTCGAATTTTTGTCCTTTTTTCGATTAGACGCTTATTTAAGAAGATACAGCAAAAATAAGATTTTCATATAAAAAATAGATTTTTTATGAAAAATAGAAAAATATAGGTGATCTCGAATTTTTGTCCTTTTTTCGATTAGACGCTTATTTAAGAAGATACAGCAAAAATAAGATTTTCATATAAAAAATAGATTTTTTATGAAAAATAGGAAAATATAGGTGATCTCGAATTTTTGTCCTTTTTTCGATTAGACGCTTATTTAAGAAGATACAGCAAAAATAAGATTTTCATAAAAAAATAGATTTTTTATGAAAAATAGAAAAATATAGGTGATCTCGAATTTTTGTCCTTTTTTCGATTAGACGCTTATTTAAGAAGATACAGCAAAAATAAGATTTTCATATAAAAAATAGATTTTTTATGAAAAATAGGAAAATATAGGTGATCTCGAAATTTTGTCCTTTTTTCGATTAGATGCTTATTTAAGAAGATACAGCAAAAATAAGATTTTCATAAAATAATAGATTTTTTATGAAAAATAGAAAAATATAGGTCATCTCGAATTTTTGTCCTTTTTTCGATTAGACGCTTATTTAAGAAGATACAGCAAAAATAAGATTTTCATATAAAAAATAGATTTTTTATGAAAAATAGAAAAATGTAAGTGATCTCGAATTTTTGTCCTTTTTTCAATTAGACGCTTATTTAAGAAGATACAGAAAAAATAAGATTTTCATATAAAAAATTGATTTTTTATGAAAAATAGAAAAATATAGGTGATCTCGAATTTTTGTCCTTTTTTCGATTAGACGCTTATTTAAGAAGATACAGCAAAAATAAGATTTAATATAAAAAAAAATTTTTTGTAGGTCATTGGAAAATTATTTTAAAATTTAAAATGAACATTATTATAAAACATTTTTAATACCTAATTAAACTGGAAAAAGTAGCAATTTGATAATTTATGTTTGTGTGAATCAGTTTCTTTAACTAAACATAATATTTAACCGCTTAAGCGAATAAGATTTACAAAAGGATCGATTAATCCACATAATTTAATTTATACCTACCTAATGAACTAAAAAGTGACTATACTTAAATATATCAATAATCTTGTAAGGTATAAACTATATACATATATTAAATATTATTTGATGAAATTGCAATCTAATCAAAGACCTCTACTAACTAGCCAAGTGATCCCTGAAGATCGTATAAAAAGCCAGTTTTTTTAAATATGTTTTTGTATATATATATAAACATTATTGTCAAAAGTGAAAAACATCTTTAAACAAATTTCATTACATTTCATTATATCGATATATATTTCGGCCAATATATAAGCTGTTTATTTTGTGCATAAGTCATTTTTTTGCTCGATTTTGCTTTGAAAGTATTTCACAGCAATTGTAAGACTATAACTTTTATAGTGCTTCAGTTATGGTTTATGTATTTACTTTATTTAAAGGTACCTATCCCTGGATAAAATTCCAAAATGTATATAAAATTCTAAAAATTATTGTAAACTTGGTGTTTAAAGGTATTTAAAATATTTAAATAACAATGAAATTCCACAAATTTAAAATACAAATCAAATACAAATTTTATTTAGTTGGTGCCTAATGTTGCGCAATAGTTTTTAAAATATCGTAGTGTTAAACCGAATATTTCAGTACCTTTAACCCGGAAATGGCTTTTTTCATTGCTTTTTCTCAACGTTCTCTTGGAAATGAAATATTTTTGCGGAAAAAGGTATCCTATACTGGAATCAGGATGCTAAGGTACCTCCTCACAAAATTTTGTTAAAATCCATCTTGTAGTTTTTTCATGATGCGAACACAAGTGATGAGGAGGACGACAGACAGACAGAGGGAAATGAGTTATTATGTTATTATATGTATTGATAGATAATATCAATACACTTCCGATTGACAAACATGCGTTCGTCTTTGTTGGTTTGGCGCATCATAAATATTTTTGTGATATGTTTTGAAAAAGTTCTACTCATTTTGTATTTTGAACTTACTTTTGTGACAGGTTATATTAAAAAAAAAACATATATTTTTATATTGAATTTCTGGACCATTCAAGGGTACATCGTTTTATTTTCCATTTCTTTTATGATCTATGATAATTTTTTCTGCTGTGGAATTTTACTACATGTTGTCACTTATAATATCGCAATTAGCTAATTCAATTTCATTCTTAGATTAGTAATAAGCAAATATTTAATGAGTTTTAGCCTGTTATTTTTTTGAAATAAAAAGGTGTTGAAAAAGGAATTAGTTTTAAGCATACAAATATAAAAAGAAAAAACAGAAGATTTAATAACTTTCCATAGTATTCCACATATTACATTATACAAGTATAAATTTACTGGCGCAGTCATATAAAAGTTTGAAGAAAAAAAATTACTAACTGATATTAATGACGAGGATGGAATACCCTCTGAAATTCTTCGGTTTGACATCGAAACCACAGCCTTCGATACCATCAGACGGACTTCCATATGGAAAGCATTGAGAAGAAAATGAGTTCCCCAAAAAATAACTCGAATCATCAGAGCTATGTACGAGGATGCCGAGCTCTCAGTTCTTCAAACATTTCACATAAATGCTAGAGTAAAACAAGAATGCCCCCTGTCACCACTGCTAATCACTATAGTGCTGACTGACATTATGAGCGAAGTCTATTCAGAAATAAAAGGAATCACATGGAGTCTCTCAAGTCAAGGATTTGGATAGCAGGCTCAATAAAGAGAGATCGGCATTCTTAAGACTACCAAAAATATGGAAAAGCGCACAAATATCCAGACGAACCAAGCTGAGATTATTCAACGCATGTGTGAAGTCTACACTGTTCTACGAAAGTAAGACTGATGTCAGAGTGCGCGCTGCAAGCGAAGCTATAATACTACGCAACAACTCGCTATAAACCACTGCATGTGATTTTTTATGTATTCACTCAAAACATGTCAGAGTAAGGGCGAAGGTTGATGCGAGTTCATGCTACAAAGCAGGTTGTGTAATGGTTTGTATCACGTTGTAGCTTTTACAGCTTTTTTTGTTTATTTTTTATTTTGCTTTAATAACTTTTGTGTGTGCAGCGGAGAATGACATAAGTATCATTTTTAGTACTTTTCAGTATTTGAGGCCAAACATGTAACGAGTGATTTTTTAAGAGCTTGAGAACTTTTTTTTTAAAAAAAACGCATAAAATTTGCAAAATCTCATCGGTTCTTTATTTGAAACGTTAGATTGGTCCATGACATTTACTTTTTGAAGATAATTTCATTTAAATGTTGACCGCGGCTGCGTCTTAGGTGGTCCATTCGGAAAGTCCAATTTTGGGCAACTTTTTCGAGCATTTCGGCCGGAATAGCCCGAATTTCTTCGGAAATGTTGTCTTCCAAAGCTGGAATAGTTGCTGGCTTATTTCTGTAGACTTTAGACTTGACGTAGCCCCACAAAAAATAGTCTAAAGGCGTCAAATCGCATGATCTTGGTGGCCAACTTACCGGTCCATTTCTTGAGATGAATTGTTCTCCGAAGTTTTCCCTCAAAATGGCCATAGAATCGCGAGCTGAGTGGCATGTAGCGCCATCTTGTTGAAACCACATGTCAACCAAGTTCAGTTGTTCCATTTTTGGCAACAAAAAGTTTGTTAGCATCGAACGATAGCGATCGCCATTCACCGTAACGTTGCGTCCAACAGCATCTTTGAAAAAATACGGTCCAATGATTCCACCAGCGTACAAACCACACCAAACAGTGCATTTTTCGGGATGCATGGGCAGTTCTTGAACGGCTTCTGGTTGCTCTTCACTCCAAATGCGGCAATTTTGCTTATTTACGTAGCCATTCAACCAGAAATGAGCCTCATCGCTGAACAAAATTTGTCGATAAAACACATTTCGAACCGAACACTGATTTTGGTAATAAAATTCAATGATTTGCAAGCGTTGCTCGTTAGTAAGTCTATTCATGATGAAATGTCAAAGCATACTGAGCATCTTTCTCTTTGGCACCATGTCTGAAATCTCACGTGATCTGTCAAATACTAATGCATGAAAATCCTAACCTCAAAAAAATCACCCATTATAAATGTGTATAGCTACAGCTCAAACAACATATCATACACACATACTCACATCAATTTCAACTTAAATAACTACAAGCAGAGAATAAGTGTTCGCATACTTGTTCATTATTTTTCGCAATACAACTAAGTATAAGTAAAAGCTGATAAAATATTGGCTATACCCATACTTGTAAATACAGAGTAGGAATAAGTACAAGTATGTAAATACTCTAAGTATACTTACAGAATTTTTTAAATATATGTAACGATATGTATTAATTATTTTACAATTTAAAAATAGGTTTATTGATTCCTTCATCCTAATATAAAAATTATTTTGGTTCTCCATACTTAACCAATGTTCGGTTATAAACAAAATATTGCCAAACATTATCCACCTTTTTATACACACAATTCCTAAAAGTAGTTGTTTTACTTATAAGTATACTTATAGTATTATAAGTACTTTTCCATACTTGTAAGTATTAGGTAGTAATAAGTATGGGTATGACAGATTCCCATTACATTATCTTCCTAAAACCAGTTGTACTCATACATGCATTACTTATACATTTTTAAGTTCTTTGTGTATATTGTGTGTTTGTTATAAGTATTGAGTACACCCATACGTATTTCACTGCAAATATGTATGTGTAGGTATTTTCTGTGCTATAAGTATAGGTATAACTAATACCCAAAAATATGTGTAAATACTTGACTACATTTATTTTATAAGTACTTTTTGTCAGTCTCTGGTATGCATGCATTTTTAATAAGGGTTTTGAAACCTTGAAATTATTTTTTTTTTTTTTTTTGTAAAAAAAAGAAATGTAGATCAATATGGAAAAACTAATTTCGGATGTGTTTTCACGTCCAGTGGGATCAAACCATAGGACAGTAACTCGCTATTTTCCGATTGTCTTCTAGTTATTTGAATTATTCCTTTTTTATTTGCAAAAAATGCATTAAAGGTATTAATTGACATGTAAAATTCTACGTCTAAATCCATCGCAAAACATTGAAAATTATTAAAAACAAAAAAAAAAAAAAAAAAAAAAATTGCTTATAGCATTTACTCTGTCATTTTGTAGCATTTATATAGCACAAACTATTATCGCTTCTAGCTTCGATTCGCTTATAGCGCGCACTCTGACATCAGCCTAAAACCTGGTTAGTATCGAACACCATTACGCAAACAAGTGCCTCTGAATCATATTCAGAATATTCTGGCCTAACAACATCAGCAACGCAACCCATACTAAAGCAAATAAAATGTAGAAAATGGATGTGGATAGTATAAAAAGGATGAAACTAGGGTAGAATTATGAAGAAGCCGTGCTCGGCCAAAGAATACAAGGAGACGTACGATAGTCGAAGAACTGGGATACTGCAATCGTTCATTGGGAAAAGCATAAACAACTGCCACAAATTGTGTTAGCTGCAGCCATATCCTCGTAAGGGGGTGATAAAAAAACTTTATATGACTGCTTTACAAGGTTAGAGGTTGGTAGCTATAAATATGTTTTTTTTTTTATAAAAAATACGGCTGTTAATGGTAATTCTTTGAAATTATCATGGCTTTATGTGGAAAGAAAGTGTTTTTGTTATGTATTCACGAACCTCTTTTTCCATCGTGTGTATCTCGTAATAAAATCACTTAAACACTTAAAAAGACATAAGAATAAGATAAATTTAGCGTGAGTGAAGAAAAAGCTTTTGATAGTTCTGTGACTTTCTAGATAAAAAATATTTTTTTTCGGCAAAAAATTCATCTCATTTCTTTTTATTTTTTCCTTTAAATCCGATAAATTTAGTCCAGAGAGATTTTTATTCATTCCAAATAATGAGATTTTTCAAGACCTTCAAAATAGACGTTTGTTTCGCAAGGGGCTAAATCGAAATAGTGTGCTGGATGGGGTAGCAGTTCATAGTCTAAAGCAATCCTTTTAAAAATTAATCAAATTTACTCCAGAACATTTATTCATGAATTTTTCTACGAACAACGGCACTAATTAACATATTAACAATAAATAATATGTTAATTAAGGAAAATGATTTTATGATATTAATTTTTCTTTTCATTTCTTTCTGCAACAAAACTAACAAGGATACACAATTTGATTGAGTTTTTTATTACTTTTTTGGCTTCTCATCTTACGCCAAACTACGCCTTGTTGCTCATCTTAGTGATTGTAGTAAATGAAATATATGGAAAAAAGTTAACAAATTAATCAAAAGTTACTATTAGGAACAAACAATTATGATTGATTAAATAAAATATGATGATGCAAAAAGAATAAATTATTTACTTTTTTTCCTCAGCTTCTATAAGGCAAGAAAAAGAAACATTCTTATTAATATGAATGGAAGAATGGAAAAACTAAATTAATTATGAAAAAATAATGATACTGCTTGTACATAAAGGGTGATTCAAGATGTATTGCTCCATAATTAAAATAAATGTATACATATGTATATTAAAAACCGGTTTCGGATTTTGATAAAAACAAACCAGTTATGTAAAATTCCAGTGAATGACGAAACAATATATTTATACAAATTAATATTTATATTTTAAAGACAAAATATAGTCTTCTTATATTAACTTAAATTTAAATAAACGATTATTGTTGTTAATTTCTATAAGCTAATAAGGCCTGGTGTTTATTATAGTAAATAAAAATTCATTTTATTTAGTTTTTCCAACGTTATTTTTTAAATTATAAAACTCTATTTGATATTATTTTACTGGATTCAGATATTTTTATTTCATCATTGATAATATTTCTTACAAAGGAGATTTCTAGAATTTTATACATATTTATTTTTCACGTTCATAACCGAACAACACAATATTTTCTGTCTATGATCACACAAGAATGTGTGTAAATATTTTTTTTGCATTTATATATGAACAGTGAAAAACAAAAAGTATCCATATTATTCATGTTACATTAGATTTTTCTGATTAATGCTGTTTTACATAAATGTTTGTATATTTTTTCATTTGATAATGAAAATTAATAATGATCATTATTTGTAATGATGTAATGTATAATTAAACAGTAGCTCATTTCATGTCTATATTTCCCTTCGTGTTCGCATCACGTAAAACTACTGGATGGATTTTAACCAAATTTTGTGAGGAGGTACCTTAGTATTCGTATTCCAATATAGGATATTTTTTTACGCAGTGAAAGTGCGCGTATTTTTTTACTGACTTAAAGGTACTGGGTAATTCCAAGTCAAATCAACCAAAAAAAAATGTTTTCAAATTTACCACTCCCGATTTTATTGAAACTTTTTTTATTTATAATCTTTGACTCCCTGAATCCAAATATGATTTTTAAAAATTCTATCTCTTACAGTTTTTCCGCTACACAGTTATCAAAATTGAAAAATATCGCTTTTTTGCATATGCGCTCGAGGATTAAATCCAGTTTCCGCTATACAGTTATCAAAATTGAAAAATATCGCTTTTTTGCATATGCGCTCAAGGATTAAATATATTCTAAATCGAGTTATATAAGTCCTAAAAAACATATGTAAATTTAAAAAAAAAAATTAAAAGACACTATCTCAAAGATTTTAATAAAAATTTTTTTTAAATATCAGTAAAAAATTTGTTAAAAAATTTCATGATTCATGATTGATACCAAATTAAAGCGTATGAAATACCCTTTAAAATGAGCTATTACTCAACTTTCTAGGACTTATAGAACTGGATTTAGAAATACTTAATCCTCGAGCGCAAATGCAAAAAAGCGAAATTTTTCTATTTTGATAACTGTGTAGCCGAAAATCTGTAAGAGATAGAATTTTTAAAAATCATATTTGGATTCAGTGAGTCAAAGAATATAAATAAAAAAGTTATAATAATATCTGAAGTAGTCATTTTGAGTGCCTTGTTGATTTGACGTGGAATTACCCTACTGCATAATTTAAGGCATCTTTTATTTTTGAAAGCGGTATATTTTAAGCAATGTTTTGCAACAGTTGCCGCTGTTTTAAAATAATGAGTAACTCATTTCCTGTCTGTCTTTTACAGAGCTTTACAATAATTTATAAAATTTCAGAATTTTATATATATTTTAGAATTTTATCCAGGGATGTGTACCTTTATGTAAAGTAAATACGTAATAGTCCTAAAATTTGTTGTGGATTACTTTCACAGCAAAATCGAACAAAATATTGCCAGGACGCACACAATGTGTTTGGGCACAGCTATAGTATGCGAATGCTTAATGCAAACATTTTTCTACAATCTTTTCATATATGAAAAGTTAACAAAACTGTAAATTCTCATATATGAACACTTGCCTGAAAAGCTAAATATTTTTTCAGTTGTTCACTTTTAAATAGAGAGGAAAAAAATAAATCTTCTCGCTCATAAATGAACAAAGACAAAATATATTCTAATCTCTAACAAAGTGAGTGAGCATTTCGGTACTATGTTATATTCGCAAATAATAATTATAAAACAAATTGATGAAATTAAAAAAAACTGTAACTCCGGTTTGCGGATTCGGTTTGGAATACTCTATTTAACAGTTATCTTTTTCTTCTCTTGACGTTGTTTGAAAAGTAAATTCTATGAGGCGAACCGAAATAAGATAAGAAATAAGAAGAAAAATTTTAATCTTTTGTATAATTATATTTTCTCTAATAATTTATTTTGGGACACCAAACAGAATCACCCTTTACATTATACATACATATGTACATAATCATTGTTAGTAAAAAAACGTTATATGTATTTTCTGCCTACTCGTTAAATGTGCTTAATTTAAGGATTATTAACTTTAAATGAAGCGAAAAATCTTTGGAAATATGTACTTTAGAGATGAAATTATAAGCAACGATTCGCTCACTATCATTCGTGCTCACGTTTCAGAATTAATTACACATGCTCAAGCTACTAATGACCTACACAAATGTAAGCACATTTTGGTGAAAATATTGAGTTACAGTCACGAAAAAGTAAAAAACAAATTTCAAATTAATAATTCTTGCAAAAAAAACCGACTTCAAAACATATAGAAGGGCAGCAATTCTAAGATAAAAATGTAAGAAGTAATCTGTAATAATTAGATTTAAACCAAATAAAATATGCGCCAAAATTAGAGGGGAAAAAATAAAGACTATTTGAATGTCAAGCCTCTCCCTATTACTGTTCAAAAATTAAGCTATTACCACCTGCATCCGTCTTTTATGGGGGCACCACTCAAGCCTCTGTCTATAACGGTTTTAAAGGTGATGTTATTTGATCCTATTCGGACACCCTTTAATTTACAATTTTAAATCAAAGACCTGTTGTTATAGAGGATTTGGCCACAAAGATTCTTTGTAATTTTCAACTAACTGTCTATAACGGTTAAAAAGTTTAACCGTATATATCAAATTACATGAACTTTTGGGACACCCTTTACATTATAATTCTAAATATTTATAATTGTTATCATACCAGAGAAAGTAGTGGACATTCTGCCTAATTTTCAAGTGTTTGTGCTTAAAGGTTTAAAAGATAGGGCCATATAGATCAAATTACATAATTTATGGGGACACCCTTTAGTTTCTAATTTCAAATTGTATACTTGCTAAAGTGGACTTTGTAATACAGGTTCCTTGTAAATTTCAGCTGTCTGTCTATAAAAGTTCAAATGTTTGGCCACAAACATAGAATTACATTAACTATTGGGACACCCCCTTATTTCCAAATTCAAATTTTATACTTTTTGTTATAGCTGACTAGCAATACAGGTTCTTTGTAAATTTCAGCGGTTTGTGTACACCTGTTCAAAAATATGGCCACATACATCAAATTAAATGAACTATTGGAGCACCCTTTAATTTAAAATTTTGAATATTTATACATTTTATTTAACGGTCATAGTAATCGACATTCTGTAAAAATTTCAAGTTTTTGTCTATAACGGTTCAAAAGATAGGCCCAAATAGGTCATTATGTCACTTATGGGGACACCCTTTAAATTTTAAATTTATTTTTTTATTAATTTCTTCTGTTGGGAGCTATAGGGACACGCAATTTTTTTAAATTTTAATTTGGTGCCCTTTACGGTTCTTAATACACGTAAAAACATGTATGTTGTATGGGGACACCCTTTAATTTTTAATATAAGGAACTGTTTTTAAAATGGGACCAACCTGAAAGCATAACCTTTCAATTAAAGAAAAAAAATTTAAAATCGGTTCAGAAATGGCTGAGTTCTGCGGTTACATACATAAAAAAGCAACATTCAGACGAATTGAAGTCGGTTAAAAACAAATTAAGAAAAAATATATTTTATTTTTTTTTATTATTTTAATTTTTATTATATAATACGGTAAACGATATCATATAACGAAAGAAAAGAGAGTACGAACATCTAAAGCCTTCGACTCTAAGTATGATATAAATTTACATTTTTAATAAAATTGTATTGTTGTTATTTTATGATGAGATGGGTTAGCGAGCAATGAGCTAGGTGTAGGTGTAGAAATTCCGAACGTTGATAATCTCTGGGGATAATATTTAGTGCATACGTATGCCTGGGATATGCTCAACAAACTGTGGTAAATTACAGATGTTACATATTGGCTTATTCTCATTGGATAATTGGCGTTGATGAGTGATAAGTGTATAACCAAGTCTAAGTCTGGTGAATCTTAACATTTGTCTTCTAGTAGCAGTTGACGGAAATACAGACTTGGTGACAAATAGGTTGAATATTTTGGAATGATGGTTATACCAGCGTATGAAATGCTTGAAGAGAATATCTGCTAAAACTATCTCCAGATATTATCAAAGTTCGGAACATATACACCTACACCTAGCCGATTTGTTATACTGTCATTAACTAACTGTCTTAATAATTACTTGGATGCAAAAATAGATGTTTTGTATTAAATATTGCGAGGCCATTTAAAGTATCACTTGGGTGCACTTGTAATGGGTGATTTTTTTGAGGTTAGGATTTTCATGCATTAGTATTTGACAGATCACGTGAGATTTCAGACATGGTGCCAAAGAGAAAGATGCTCAGTATGCTTTGACATTTCATCATGAATAGACTTACTAACGAGCAACGCTTGCAAATCATTGAATTTTATTACCAAAATCAGTGTTCGGTTCGAAATGTTCAAATGTGACAAATTTTGTTCAGCGATGAGGCTTATTTCTGGTTGAATGGCTACGTAAATAAGCAAAATTGCCGCATTTGGAGTGAAGAGCAACCAGAAGCCGTTCAAGAACTGCCCATGCATCCCGAAAAATGCACGGTTTGGTGTGGTTTGTACGCTGGTGGAATCATTGGACCGTATTTTTTCAAAGATGCTGTTGGACGCAACGTTACGGTGAATGGCGATCGCTATCGTTCGATGCTAACAAACTTTTTGTTGCCAAAAATGGAACAACTGAACTTGGTTGACATGTGGTTTCAACAAGATGGCGCTACATGCCACACAGCTCGCGATTCTATGGCCATTTTAAGGGAAAACTTCGGAGAACAATTCATCTCAAGAAATGGACCGGTAAGTTGGCCACCAAGATCATGCGATTTGACGCCTTTAGACTATTTTTTGTGGGGCTACGTCAAGTCTAAAGTCTACAGAAATAAGCCAGCAACTATTCCAGCTTTGGAAGACAACATTTCCGAAGAAATTCGGGCTATTCCGGCCGAAATGCTCGAAAAAGTTGCCCAAAATTGGACTTTCCGAATGGACCACCTAAGACGCAGCCGCGGTCAACATTTAAATGAAATTATCTTCAAAAAGTAAATGTCATGGACCAATCTAACGTTTCAAATAAAGAACCGAATTTTATGCGTTTTTTTTTTAAAAAAAAGTTCTCAAGCTCTTAAAAAATCACTCGTTAGAATACGTAAAATATGTATTTGTATTTCCTTTTGCTGTTACATGTACATACACACGTACTGAAACAAGTATCTTAATACACCATGTGTACACAACATGGTGTATTTTTATTTTTCGTTTCTTGAATGCCATCTTATTTTTGTGTCTCTAGAGCACGTTTGCCCAAGCAGCGGCCCGCTGGCCGCTTTCTACCCGTTGTTCGAAAGAAATATTAATGTATTTCTTTATCTATACATATAATAAAACAGTACCTTATTTCATGTCTGCGTAAAATCCACTGGATGGATTATACAAAAGATGAGAGGAGATACCTTAGTATCTTGATTTAAATAATGAAAACTCCTTTTCCGCAAAAATATCTTATTTCCAAGAGAAAGTGGAGAAAAAGCAGTAAAAGTACGCCGATTATTTTTTATTTTTGAAAGCCGTATATTTTATGCAATGTTGCGCAACAGATGGCTCTATTTTAAAATAATGAGTAGCTCATTTCCTGTCTGTCTTTACAATAATTTTTAGAATCTTATATACATTTTAGACTTTTATCTAGGGATGGGTACCTTTATATAAAGTCAATACGAAAGAGTCTTAAAATTTGGTGTGGATTACTTTCAAAGCAAAATCGAAGAAAATATTGTCAGGACGCACACAAAGTATGTGGGCACAGCTAGTGTACTATAAATATAAAAATAGTAAATATAAAATGATCAAAATAAATGTATTTAGTAAAATAACACAAATACAATTTTAAAATGCAGAGCGATTTGAGTGGGGGCCTTGTGTGAGTCTTCCCTGCTCTATAGAGTCAGAGTAAACTAATGTATGGTTTGAAAATGGAAATTATATAAAAATTTGCAGATAATTGTTTGAGACCAACGCTATGCTGCATGTAAATATTATATATGTAATGGTGTTAGATGAAAAACATAAATTTCTTTGATTTTATTATGATGTAAAAAAATTTATGAAAAATTTTTTTTCTTACAATAGTACAGTTGTTATTAATATGAAGCTATTCAGTAACCAGCTCTTTTTAAACCTATGTTTTTTATATTTTTAAACGATTATGCTCTTTGCTTTGAAGAAAAGTCTATCTTAATCTCTCCGTAACGGCAACAAGTTGTAATGCACCGGCACATCGACCTTGAGACTTCCTTTAAAACCTCAGCTTGGACAATAATCCCACAAAGGCCACTTTAATTAAACCCGGTCTGATGTTCCGACTAGAGCAGTAATGTGCATTCTTCGTAGTCGAATGTAACCACGTTCGTTACGTATGTTTCGGGCCAGAGCATTTGGATACGTTTCAAGCTTCTTTATTTACGTTATTGCAAATGAGAGCCAAGAACTGTCTGATACCTACTTCACTTCCTCCAGTAATCCAAAGTACTACATGAATTGCATTTAATTCAAAAGATCTAATGTTGCGAAGAAGAAAAAATTTAGAATATAAAATTCAGAAAAAAATTTCTTAATATCTTTTGGAAATTGTCTTTTTAAATGCTAAATTCAATCCCTACCCAGCTTAAAGTTTTAAACGAATAAATTTGCAATCATCATAAAAACATTTTATTTTAATAGTTTGAATATTCATCGCTGGGAAGAAATGGTCATCATTGAGTTGCAGTCATCTTAAAGCTCTTTTATGAACTTCATGACACGTGTGTAAAATCTACATTTTTTCTGATTTTTCTTGATAAACTGTTTGCAATTTCCATATTAATTTTAGACTTCAGGATGTATATATATTATAGGCTAGTTCATTTAGCGAAGTTCGGCTATCCATCCGTGTTCCACTTGAAATGGTTTTTTTGAGGATCCTAAATAAATTGTGAAGATTCTTAGGATACCAATCAGATCTGATTTGAAAATTTTGCTGTTGCAATTTACCAATAGCAAAAGTTTTTGGTATATTTTTGTAAATTCAGAGTTTTTTTTACTGAATTTCCGGAACTTCACTAAACATTCGAAATAAAATAAAATAAAAATTTTCACCAAAATTTTACTAAAAAATTTCAATGTTAGCAAAAAATTCTAGTTTCAATTAGCAAATTTTAAATTCATTAAAAACCGAAATTTTAAAAATTAATCTGTCAAGTGCGAGTCAGATGCACAAATGTACTGTGTTCAATACAACAACATATGTTTTTTGGAGCCCCTTTAAGCATTAAACACATAGACGACAGCAGGATACCGACTACAACCTGTCAAAATTAAAATACACACGTTTATATGAAGACGATTATTTTGACGACATCATAGCTACATGGCTACACGACCACTGTTGTGGCTGTAGCTATCAAAATTAAAAATACAAATTAATTTACAATCAAAAGGTTTTAAGCAAATATATTTATTTGTTTTGATTTGATAAAAGTATTTTTTGAAAAAGTAATTTTTTTTATAAGTAACTTACTTATAAGTAAGTAATTTCTACAATATTTTTTTTTTATAAGTAAAATATGTATTTCTACAATATTTTCATAGTTTTGATGTATGTAGCTGTCGTCTTCAATATAATTCACTAGCTGACTACACGGCGACGATTGTAGCCAACGTCATTTGCAGTCATGTAGCTGTATAGCCGCTGTTGTCTATGTGTTTAACGCTTTAGCTTTTAGAAATTTTAAATGTTTGTTTGTTACGTTTCATTAGTTTTAATTTTTTTAATTTTTTTTCTTTAAATTTTTTATTAATTTTATTTTTGCTACTTGTTGTAATGGTTGACACTGTACAGTTAGGCAAAATTAAAATGTTGTGGAAATAATTCAGCCATTTGTAAAGGTTTGGGGTCCGATTAATCCAAAATTGAACACGGGGGTAGCAGAGAAGCATCTTAACTTAGGTTTTGATGATGGGCATCAGCCAGGGGGTGACGGTATGTGGCCTCGCACATTCAAATGTTTTGAATTTTTGTTCGTTTTTTAAGAATTATACAGCCTTAATGATCTAGTTAATACCTACAAAATTATACTTTTATCTATAAATTATTTTTTCAAATGAGGGATCTATAAGCATTTCAAAATTACAATTCTTGGATTTTTCGATACTCTGGTCCAGTTTTTTCAATTTTCATTTAATTTAAATTTTTTTTTCTCTTAGATAGCGAGTAAAATTCAGAATATTGTGGAAAAACTTTGAAAATAATATATTTTTTGAATTAACAACTATACGATTTTCAATTTAAAGATACCATATTATTGCATTTTTGTATATTTTATGCTAAAAACGGGCCATCTATCTTTTTTTAAAAGAAAACAATTTAATTAAGGAATATATAAAAATTTTATATTTTGTGTAATATAACTCTATGCGCATACGTTCAAACCAAATTTTGTGTATCAGTTATGATCCTTGTAGAAGATGGACCTCTTTCAATTTCACCTATTTTACATCGAAATTTTGACTTTAGCCTATATGTTCCAAAATTCTAAAGCTGGGACCGGAAAAAGAAGAATGCTGTAGAAAAGCGATATATATTCCCAATTATTGCTGAAAGTATTTTATGATCCCTAGTCCATATGTGGACTTTATGAGCAAAAGGCTAAAAAAAGATTGATTTAGAATTTTTTGGTCTTTGTTTTGGGAATTGTGGGATTATTTCCAGCTTAAGCTCAGATACACCTCTGCTATGCTTAAGTATATTTTTTAATCAATTGGCCAAGCCCTTTACAAATTGCTGAATTATTTTCAAAATATTTTTATTCTCCCCCACTGTGGACTGCAAAAATACTTCGTGTAAATATAAAGAGGCAGTTGGCAGACTGACAGACATTGTTTCGTAAACAGATTTTTACTGTTTGGGTACGGAAACTTAAAAACTAAATATAAACAAACAAGATACAAAAGTTTATAAAAAATCCAATTTTCGCGCAAAATCAAATTTTCTGTTAGTGATTAACTTGAAATATCTTTTCCGAAGACGCGAGGTAACTTATTGGAAATTTTTGCTATGCCAATTATCAGATATAGTTTTGAACATTTTTTTAGTGAATATCGGTAAAATCGGTCCATGAATGGTGGAGTAATGCTCAAAAAAAAAAAAAAAAAAAAAGCGAGAGGTGCACTTCTTACCTTTTGCCATGTTGGTTTAGTTGTTTTATTATTATCATTATCATTATTGTTTTTGTTTTTTTTTTTGTTTTGAAAACCGAAATTATAGAAAAACTATTTTGAGCCTTTTTTATATTATAAATGTTTAAATGAATTTAAAAATACATGGGAACATAACAGATAAGAGCAATACCTAACATCACAACAATGATATTGGGGGGCATATAACATTCTTCACGACCGAATACTCCTGTTAAACTTAATTTGAACACATTATTGGCAACAACAATATTGCTTATTCAACAGCTTTTAACTAAATCTATTTTTAATAAATTTAAAAAATTCCAATGCCCCAATTTATAATAATTTGAAATTAAAAATTAAAAAAAAACTTTTTGAATTTCTCAGGATAAAACAAAATTTCGGATAATTAACGCAAATATAAAAACATCATTTCAAGCAGTAAACTTAAAATATATGCAAACAAGCAACTTTTTTTTCGCCGGGACTTAATTATCCTCTGCTTGTTTTCCTTTTTTTGTTAATTTTTCCTTAACTTTGTTTGACGTCTCTTTTACATTTACCTGTATTTTACCATTCCCAAAATACTCAAACTTTATGCAGCCAGTTTGTATTTAAATAAAAAATTAAAAGTTTTAAAAATCATGAAAAACATTTTAAACAGATTTGCAGCTTTTGTTTTTTCATTACGCTTTTGTTAAAGTTCTACCTTGAAGAGAAATTATAATTTCTTTTGGTTGCCGTGTAAAGCGAACAGGTAAAATGTATAAAAAAAGAAAAGATTTAAGGAGAAATAAAACAAAGTTGTAACTAAAATACAGCTTTTCGAAATTGAAAAAAATTTTAATTAAATCTTGTAACTTTACTGATAAATAAAAATAAAAGTTGAAATTAGAAAAAAAAAAAATCAGCTGATGAAATGATCTTTAGGCGAAATAAAAATTACGAATAAATAGAAAATATACAATGAATAAATTGAAAATATAAAAATTTGCTTTTCACTTTATATAAAATAATTTTTTATAAAGTTAATTATACTTAATTGGGTCCAGCCGGTTGTATATAAAATTATCTATACCTATAATGAAATACTAACTCATTTACTGTCTGTCTTTATTATTTGCGTTCTCATCACGGAAAAACTATTGAATGGATGGAACATAATTTTGCGAGGAAGTACCTTAGTATCCCGATTCCAATATAGGATGCTTTTTCCGCAAAAATATCTTATTTCCAAGAAAAAGTGGAGAAAAAGCAGTAAAAACCCGACGATTTCTTAGCCGATTAAAAGGTACTGCATACTTTAAGGCATCTTTTAATTTTTAAAGTGGTATATTTTAAACACGGTTGCGCAACAGATGGCGCTGTTTTAAAATAATAACAACAATTTGAAAGCGGGGTATTTTAAACACGATTGCACAATAGATGGCCCTGTTTTAAAATAATCACAAAATATGAATTACTTACTGCAAAATAGCCAATTAAATAAAATTTGTATATGATTTGTATTTTTACTTTGAGGAATTACATTGTTATTAAAATATTTTAAACACATTTTGCAGAGGTTTACAATAATTTTTAGGATTTTGGAATTTTATATAAGTTTAAGAATTTTATCTAAGGATGGGTACTTTTATATAAAGTAAATACCTAAGAGTCTTAAAATTAGGTGTGTATTACTTTTAAAGCAAAATCGAACAAAATATTTTCAGGACTCACACAACGTGTGTATATATTATATGGCGGGTGCTGCAAGATCTTCCATCCACTACTTTGCTAATAGATTTCAGCTAATTGAGGAACATGAGGCTGACAATTGGTATTATGGAAAATTATGGACTGATTTGTTCTGGTCGCATATTTGCACCATTTTTCATTTACCTTTTTTATTCACTTCATTTTCGTACTCGGCTAATAACTTTTGTTTAAACGCAAAGGCATAACATGGTTTAGGTAACCATAATATAAGAGCAACATTATGATAGAATTATATGGTTGTAGTTAAACCATTTGTAAAAACATGCCTTAAAATAGAATACGCAAATATTTATTAGTTTTAGGTAAAGCCATGATTTTATCGTAACGATAAGTAGTTTTTCATTATTATAAGTCAGCTAAATATAACCTTCAACTATCGCGTACCATAAAGGCAAGTTATAGTAACTATCTGATAATATTCTAACTTTAGCTATTGGCAAGTAATAATAATAATGGGCCTTAATATTATTAGTACACTGAGGGAAAAACGACGTTGCAAAATCGACAACGATTGTGGTCACTTTGATACCTTTTTGTTGTCACTTTTGTTTGACAACGGCTGTTGTCAACTTGTAAACGAACGTGGTCTAATTGACAACGAGTGTTTTCAATTTTACAACGAACGTGTTTTAATTACCACGCACGTTGTCAACTTGTAAACGAACGTGGTCGAATTGACAACGAGTGTTGCCAACTTCTCAAACGAACGTGCTCAAATTGACAGTGCAATGTTGTCAAATTCCACGGGTTCTAGTAAACATTTTTCATTGCGTTAGTTTCCTTCAATTTATGCAGACGCATTTTTTTAAAATAACAATATATAGCAAGATTCTGTTGTAGATTGTCTCCAAACGACTGGAGAAAGTTTTAAAGGAAGCACTGCTGCCAGAGAAGATATTTACCTAAAAAAAAACATAGGTAACAAAATGTTTTTATTGTAAACTGCTTATTATTTAATTAATTTTGAGTAATTTTCCGTGGCGCCACCTGTCGGAAGTTAATCGAACCAATTTACAATCCTTCATCGGCACATTCGCAACAACGTCGTTAAAGATCATAGCATGATCAAATGCACAGTTTACGATTTAATTCGTTTTGAGTAATTTTCTGTGGTGCCATCTGTCGAAAATTAACCCCACCAACTTAGGAACCTCCGTCGACTCATGAGCAACAACTTTGCTAAAGATCATACCATCATCAAATGCACAGCTTACGATTTAATTAATTTTGAGTAATTTTCAGTGGCGCCACCTGTCAGAAATTAATCGCACCAATTTACAATCCTTTATCGGCTCATTCGCAACAACTTTGCTAAAGATCATAGCATGATCAATTCAACAGTTTACGATTTAATTAGTTTTGAGTAATTTTCTGTGGCGCCATCTGTCGGAAATTAACCCCACCAACTTAGGAACCTCCGTCGGCTTCTGCGCAACAACTTTGCTAAAGATCATGCCATCATCAAATGCACAGCTTTCGATTTATTTAATTTTCAGTAATTTTCCGTGGCGCCACCAGTCGGAAGTTAATCGAACCAACTTAGAAACCTTCGCCGACTCATGGGCAACAACTTTCAACAACAATCATTCATTTTTATATATATATATATGTAGATTAAGTTTATTTAATATTTTGGTTCTTATAATTAAAGAAAAAAAACATTTTGTGAATAAAATAAGTTTAAATATTTATTATCTTTTACAATCTGTTTTATTATAATAAATTTGGAAAGGAATGAGCATTTACAGAGCGACAACAGTATGGTGTCAACTTTACAACAGTGTGGCGTCAATTCAACACCCTAATGGTGCCAGTTTGACAACAGTACGGTGTCAAACTGTACACGTTCGTTGTCAATATTTCGTTGTCGAATTGACAATGTCCGTGCACAATTTGAGTACAAACGTGGTCGATACACTTTCGACACCGTATGTGGTCGTTTTGGTAACGGATGGTGTCATTTTCTCTCCGGGTGTATTTGTAAGCCATTCGATATGGAAAACGATACAATTATTATTTTTTAAATGAACACCGCAAAATTTAGGTTCTAATCATTTTATAAATCTAAACACAAAACTGCACAAAAAAAACCAAACATTATTTGTTTCTTTTTTATCATACTGTGGTTACAAATGAGCAAACTTATCATAATTTGATTACTAATAATATATTATGGATATAAATACAATGTTAATTTGAAATACCGCCAAAACTTTGGTTATGGTTTGAAAATTGTGTAGTTCATACTAACCATGTTGTTTTTTGGGTGTAGTAACCATTTAATGATCAAATATTAATAAAGACTCGATCATAGTTATAATTAAAACAACTATATGTTGTTTATCACAACTATATATTGTTACAGAGAAGATAGGATGCACAGAAAAAAATGTTGCTCCAATTAACGGTTTTAATTAGTTTCTAATACAAATTTAATTAATGTTTCCATTGACTCGAGTATGTATTTAATTAAGATCGAAATAAATAAATAATTGAATTAATAATAATTTATTTAAGACTTAAATAAGACTAATTAAAACTTTTAATTTAGGCAACATTTTTTTCACAATGGTTCCTGTGATAACCATAACCAATTTCTTTTCTCTGCATGTTAAGTTAAAATTATTTAAAAAATTAATTATTTAGGCTTAAGTTCTTAATTATGAAGAAATTGAGAAAAATTAGATACCAGCAAACCAAAATGCATTTTCTACACAGCTACGTCCGTCATCAGTACTCTTCAATTGTTATAAATTTTATTAAAAAAAAATTATCAAAGAAATAGAATATGAGAAATTTTAATTTATTAATTCATAAATAGTTCAAATAAAATTCATATAATTAAAATTATTTAGTTTATTTTTATGAAATTCTGTTTAACAATAACTTATTGCATTATGATTTTATCAAGAGTATAAAATTGTTAATGTATTAATTAAATTCAGCAGAGAAAAAAGTGTTAGACTATATAACATAATACATCTTCTAAAATTTTATTTTATTTTTATGCGGATTTCTTCAGTTCAGATTTAATTTAGACAGTTCAATATAAATAAATGTAATTTAAGCAATAATTATAATTTTGAAAATTATCTATTAAAATTAATTAATAAATTAAACTAAAATCTATGTATTTGAAATACTTTTTTCTTTTTCTAATTAGAAATATGTAAATATATATAAAATCTTAAATTTTTTTCTATTTTAATTGCAGTCAAATTACATCATTCAAAATGTAAAACCAACAGCTAAGGACCATCCTGAGGTACGATGATCCCTGTTGTAAAACAATTGAATATTCAAATGAACCTTAACAAACATTCAAATGAACAGACCACAATCTTATTAAATCGAAATTAAAATTAAAAGGAATAAGAAAAAAAAAATGTCAAACATGACATCCGAAACTTATTTGGCTTTAACATTCGAGCGTAACAGCAAAAGTATGTCGGGGAATGCAGGTGGTGGTAGTAGCGCACCAAGAGTGGAAGTATCGGGTGCTTCAAGTACTGTTGGCACACTGGGTGGCAGTGAAAAACGTCCAATTAGACCAAAGTTATTAAAATTAAGTGATGTAACGGTACCGCATCGTAATCGTAAAAAAACAAAAACCAAGGTAAGTCTTTTTCAACAATAAAAATTTGTTTGCTTGAGAGAGAAAAAGAGAGAGGGAGAGAATAACAAGGTTACAAAAAATATTAAATTCATAAAGGGCTTGTTTAAATGTAATCCATAACTATAAGATATGAAATTGAATGATGTAGAAGAAGGAGATTGAAAGTACTCAGCGTCAAAATGTAGGATTTTGCATTTTGCTCTTAATTTAGATGTACAGGGTTTTTCAATAGGTACGGTAGACGTTAGAACTAAAAGAAAACACAAGTTAAGTTGGAAATATCGTTAAATATATTATTTGATTTCATAGGAGTATGGCATTTCAGGGCTCAGGGATGTGTCGGATAATGCGGAATCTAGATGACTCCAGGGCATGAAATATCTTGGATTTAAATCATGGCACATGAATGTATGTGTTCTGGCTTCCGAATTGCAGTTTTCGTTCTCTGCGAACAAACAAATTCGAATAGTTTTCAATTAAAAGAAGGTTGGTGAAAACAAAACAAAACAAATCAGCCTTTTCTCTATTACATAGTCCATCAAAGTAATAATAAAATAAAAGTATCAGTATCATATCTATAAAATGTTGAATTTAATCTGGAGGAATTTTACTTTATTTTAACAATTAAAGCTTTTTAGCACTAAATTTATTTTGCTTATTTTCAATGAAACACAACATTAAAGCTTCAGACGAAATTTTAGATTTACATGAAATAAAACGTTTCGGAAGCCATCATCGTTTTACAAGGAATACAGATGATTTTTTTTTTAATTGCAGTAATAAATTCTTCTTCACGTTCTTCCCACATAATTA
This sequence comes from Phasia obesa, assembly GCA_949628195.1. NCBI lineage: Eukaryota > Metazoa > Arthropoda > Insecta > Diptera > Tachinidae > Phasia > Phasia obesa. The sequence continues at coordinate 51,835,610 of OX451217.1, forward strand.
CTTTTTTGAAGGGATATTAATTGGTGTCTGCGTAAGGCATTGGTTAGTAATCAGATCCATACACAGGATCAAAAAAATTTTTGCTAGCTGAGGATTCTATTAGGGTGCATTTGTCTTTATCTACTGCCTTTCAAGACTCCACATATCCAGCTAATATGCGGAAATAACTGATTACTTCTGCTGCCAATGTAACAATATTCAGTCAAGTTTTTCAAGCTTTAGTAGTTGTAGTGAAAGGCCTTGGTGTTTATGCTGATGATCCGCAAAATCATCATTTGAAAAATATTCAGTTCAATCCTTAAAAGCAGGCCTAAAACTGCACTGCTCTTGCTCCTACACTCCACTGTTCTTTCATATCAATATGCCTATGTGTTACGAGACAAATCCCTAAAGAAAAGATTTTTTTTTAAGAATTTACAGGACCTTAATTAAAAACATTAATTTATTTAAATATGTTTGAATATGTTTGAATAAATATAAATTGACCTAAATTAAAAACATTAATTTATTTAAACAAAATTTTAATATGTTTGAACAAATACAAATTGAATTAAATATTCCAAAATTTTGTTTTAATAGAAGTTAATAGAAGTTTTATTTTAGACTAGCTGTGTCCGCCACTTCGTGGGCGTCCTGACAATATTTTGCTCGAATAAGCTTGCAAAGTATTCCACACCAATTGTAAGACTCTTACTTACCGAAAATTTTAGTATCTTTAAACCGGAAATTGCGTATTTTCACTGCTTTTTTCACTATTCTATATTAGAATCAGGATGCTAAGATACCTCCTCAAAAATTTTTGTTAAAATCCATCCAGTGGTTTTTACGTGATGCGAACACAAATGAAAAGCAGGCAGACAAACAGGCGGAAGTGAGTTACTATTTCATTATATGCATAGATTTACATACAAACACTTAATATAAACAAACGAGTTGCTTATGTTGTAACTAGAATTAAGTAAGCTCAAGTTCGTTTTTTCTCTCTTACTACTCAATAGGGTTGAAAAACTATTTTTTACAAATTTGGGGATTAATTTTTAAAGATAAACGGGAAAAGTTGAATTTTAGATACTAGCAGAATTTAATGGTGATTTGGTGATTTTTTTTATTGTCTGAAAAAAAGATAGGAAATTAACTAGAGATTTTGACAGTGAATGGTAGTTACACATAGTTGTCTACCCGTCTCAATTCACAAACTCTATAGAAGCTGTGTTTAAACATGTTACTTACTGTTTTATTTATTTTTGCAGAGAAAAGAATTTTTTTTTCTGTATAAGTTTTCCATAATATTAATTTTATTTATTTAAGTTGCTACTAGAGTGGTGTACAACCTTAAATCAAATTATGATTTAAGAATATATCTATGTGAGAATCACTTCAAATCACTCTTTAAAAACAATACAAATTCAAGGTGTTTAGGCATTTAGCAATTTTTCAAGTTTTTTCACAGGGTCATTTTGCATGCAGCCGGAAGGGTATCGGAAAGTTTTGCTTCCTTTCTATTAATTGTAAGATATTTTAAGGCAAATGATATCTTTTCTAATGATCAGGTTTATATGAACGGATATTTTTATCTGATTATATTTACTGATAAAATTTTTGATATTTAATAAATCTAAAAAAACTATCACAAATGCTAAAGATATTAAAGATTACTCCTGTCTGTTTTTCAACATTTTTATATAATGACTTAGGTAACAGAAACTCTATGCCTGTCAATGCTGTAGAGACGACCATGGTAGTAAAGGTAAAAACATATTTTTTATTGTGAGTCTGCATTTGTGCACGTGTGTCTGTGTAATTCTTACCCAGCAAACACAAAACTAAATACTAACTACTTTTTCTTATTATTATATATCTTAACTCTTTAAAATTTCTTCCTTTGTCAGCATTTTCGATATGATAAATGTTATTATCAGTTGTAGACAACTTGGATGACTCTAATACTTATTTTGAATTATTTAAGCGCAGTTTTGAAATCTTAAACTTCTTTTCAAATTCTAAGCACACAGCATTATTTACTTTAATTTTCAAGTCATTGAAAGCAGAGAACATATGACAAAAATCGAAAAAAAATGTTTTTTTGCATAATATCACTTTGTAGAAACAAATTCAAGGCTTAATACATTTTTTTATTTCATTTGCATCGGTGGCCCAAATATAATCGTCATGCCAGAAATTATTTTTATTATCTATTTTGACTTCGTTCGGACCTAAGTGCTTGAAAACTGGTAGAAAATGAATTTTAAGAATGTGCTAGACACGATCCAACATTAATTGCTTCAATTTGTCATTAGAAAAAAACAATATTGTTTGAAATTAGGTCATACAAGTACACGCAAAGAAAAATCATAGTTGAGGTAATCATTATCTTGTGACCATATTTTCTCAGCTGAGGTATAACTAACCGTTGCCATCACGTCCTGCCATATAAATTTCTATTTATGGGCCCATGAAGAAAGAAACACAACTCGTCAAGTTATAATTATTATTACCACTCTCTTAATTTCTATACTGAATCTGTGGGATACTATGGAAACAACACAACTTTTTACCGAGGTCAAACAACGGTTACTACATATAAAGGTCAAATAACGGTTACTACATATAAAGCAGGATACTACGGAAAATAATTATCTTACCTCGACAATCGCTGCACCATGACTCACTAAAATTTTTCACAATCACTGTTTATATACCAAGGCGAATTCATACCAGGTGGAGTCGATAGCCCAGCTGATTGTTTTTTGCTCTCGTTTTCTTGCTAATGTCTTGTCAAAAAATACCTTATTTCATATCTGCTAATCTAATGTCAAAGTTGTTGTTTTGTTGTAGTTGTTGTCCTACTGCTCACATCTGGTGTGAATTCGCCTTGTTATATACCCATTCCAAGGCGAATTCATACCAGGTGTGAGCAGTACGGTAACAATTTCAAAAAATAACCAAATTATACAACACGCACGCGACTTAAAACAAATACAAATGTTATTCAATTGGCTATTTGGCAGTATGTAATTCATATTAGCGCCATCTGTGTTTAAATATCAAAAAAGTTGCAGTGCCGTACTAAGTAGTTAAAACGATCTGTGTTTTAAAATATACAACTTTCAAAAATTAAAGGTTCCGAGCTGTATTAAGCAGTACTTTTATACCGGAAAGCGTACTTTCACTGTATTTTCTCCACTTTCTCTTGGAAATGAGTATCCTATATTGGGACCAGGATACTTAGGTACCTCCTCACAAAATTTTGTTAAAAGCCATCCAGTAGTTTTTACGTGATGCGAACGTGAATGAAAAGCAGACAGACAGACAGACAGAGAGACAGGCAGGCAGACAGACGGAAGTGAGTTACTATTTTATTATATGTATAGACTAGCTGTGCTCACACACGTTCGATTGCTTGAAATTCTGTAAAATGTGTTTAAAATATTTGAATAACAAAGTAATTCTACAAAGTAGAAATATAAATCAATTACAAATTTCATGCAATTGCCTATTTGGTAGTATGTAATTCATATTTTGTGAATATTTTTAAACAGTGCCATCTATTGCGCAACCGTGTTTGAAATATCCCTCTTTCAATTCATATTTTGTCATTATTTTAAAACAGCGCCACCCGTTGGGCAACCGTGTTTCAAAAATAAAATATGCCTTAAAGTATGCAATACCTTTAAATCGACAAAAAAAATCTGCGCACTCTCGCTGCCTTTCCTCTACTTTCTCTTGGAAATAAAATTTTATTAAAATCCATCCGGTAGTTTTTACGTGATGTGAACACTGACAGACAGGAAATGAGTTACTGTTTTATTATATGCATTGATTATGATTTCATAGATAACATTAGAATGTTCGTTGGGAGGCTTCTTATGCAACTGGTTTCGTTATACATACTCGTACATACTAATGCTAATTTTCTAGATGGTAGACATAACGCTTCACCAGAATTTATTTTAATTAAAGTCTACGATGGCAGCGTAATATAGACGTATGAAAATGTTCTATAAATTTTGGGCTTAAATTTAATACAAAACAGAAAGTTATAAAGGAAACGAGAGAGAAATAGAAACACAAAGTTTCATTCTCTAAAGCATTACAAAATAAGCTTTGACTTTGGGTACTAAAGAGAAAAAAAAATGTAGAAAATAACAATAAAGTAATAAAAAATCATTAAAAGTATCAAAAAGGATTCAAAGGACTTTATAAAGTAACAGAGGAATTAGTTTAATTGAAGTGATTGGAATATTTCAATAACTGAATAAACACGCTAAGGGAATGGGAGAGTATTAGGGTAGCAAAACACTAATAAGGCTTAATCCAGGAAAAATTAAAAGACATTTTAGAACTTTGTTTTATTTTACTTTGTTTTCCTCTTTTGCAGAGTAAGGATCGTTCTGGTTCTTCGGTACGTGATCGTATTTATGATGATCCCGCATATACTGATGATATAAGCCATTTAGCAAATCCTATAAGAAGAAGCAGTGTCAATGTGATAAATTCCGATTTACTTAACGTAAGCAGTGCTGCTGTCAGTGGCAAAGCCAATTCTAGTGGCAGCAGTTCACTTGGGAAACGAAGTAAATTAACTAAGGAATTTCAAAAACTGGCCCAAGAAGATATGGGACATGTAGCTTTTAGTAGCTCCGAAGAAGATTTACGTTATCAAAGAGCTGCTTCTTCTAGGTCAGAGGCCATGGGACGCGGTAGAAGTTTAGAACGTTCGAATGCTATAATAGGGGAGCTAACAGAAAAACTAGAAATAAAACGTAGACCTGAAAAAAGAAATGCCAAACAAAAGCGTAATTTGAGTTTGGACAACAAACGTCAGCAATCGACACAGGAAAGTAGGGAGAATGAAGAGAAGGAATGTGATAGGCCACCGGAGCCACCACAACGTTTAGCTTTAACACGTTACAATTTGGGAAAACAACGTAGTGATGAGGCTGCCTGGCAAAGACAACAACCCCAATTGGATTTTTCGCCAGCTCAACAAGACAACGAGGATATGTTTTCGCTGCACAGTTCAGCCAAAGAGAATCTGAGTATGGCGGCCTCTAACTCGGCCTCCTTGAGTAATGCCAGTACGTCAAAGATTCAGATGGGTAAACGATTTTTAAAAGGAGAAATTGGTATAAAAAGTTTCAACTACTACTTACTTAAAGAGGGCTTAAAATCCTCCAAAAAATTTGTGGAAAAACAAAAAAGTAATTTTCAAACCTCCACTAGCAACACTATGGCCACTTTGAGCTCCTCCGCCGTAGGGGAAAAAACATCCTCGGTTCCACTAGGTAAAACCAAATTAAAGGCTAGTAGTGAGGAAAATATCTACGAGGAAATATTTTTTAAAGATGCTCCACCCAGCGAGGAAGGTGATGAAAACCAAAATCCTAATAGTAACAAACAACAATCTAACCCCGCTAGTTCCAAAGCAGCAACTGAACCAAATATAATGTATACCGATTGCGAATTATGTATGCAGCAGTGCGATAAAATTGATTGCGAATACTGCTTACAACCTGAACTAACAGGCAATCTCAACCAAAATAGAACATTGCCTCAAAAAATTGACAGTACAAATATTAAATCTGTCAATACCAGCAGTCGTTTGAATTCAGGAAATATAAATAATAATGCCGCTTCCAGAACAGCCATGGAAAATCAAGTTAACTCTGCGCCCATTTTAGAGTTTCAATCATATAATCCTAATAATCCAGGAGTGTATAAAATTGAAACAACACCTGTGGCCATAACGGGAGACTACAATCCAATACTTCAGTTTCAGCAGCCCTCAACACAACTACCCCAGCCTCAGCAACATAAACATACAAATGTACAACATCAGTCTACTTCAACTACTAGTACGGCTACAACTACTCCTAGTGATCATCATGTACAACATCAACATCAACATCACTCACAACACCAGCAGCATCAGTCCGTGCAACACCATCCACAGCAACAACAACAGTTTTATGGTTACAAACAACCTACATTATATACCCCACATACTCAAGCAGGTTTTTGGCCACAAACTTCATCTGCGACCAGACCAAGGGCTTATATGGTTAGTATACAAATTTTTACTATAGGGCTGGCATATCTTTCAAAATATTTGTAGCTCAGCAATATGTGTTACGCTGGCAAACTATCGTTAGTTACCATATTCGATATTTTCGATAGTTAGTTGAAAAACTATCGATAGTATCGAATTCTTTCATAAATTATTAGATTTAATTTTTTAATAATAGAAAAATTATATATGTGTAACGAAATTAATTTGGTTTCATATTTTATTTTATTTTATTTTATTTTATTTTATTAAAAAAAAATAAAAATCTAGTAATGAGATCTATTTAAGACCAACTTATCGGGTATTGATTAACTACGTTTGTGTATCGATACTCGATATTCGGTACGCACTACTCTATAATTTGCTAGCACTGACCTACTATATCGAATGCAAACTTAAACTAACGACAACTGGTTATTCACTGTCATTTGAAATGCGTTCTGCTATCTTACGATTTATCGTTCTCATGGCTTTACGTCTGAAATAACTTTATAAATAAATTTTCATCTATTTAGTTTTATACCAGACCATACCAGCCCTATTTATATGTACAACACTACTATCTCGGTGCGCTTCGCTATCCTTATTCTCAAACAAAAAAAAAAATAAAGTAAACACTTTCTAGTACAGGAATGCTAAGCTTAAATTCAAAAACGCAGGTTAAATTTAGAGAGTGTTACTATTGCAGTATATAGATATAGATTACTTTGTTGGAGGATACCCGGTCCCCTCTCCTAATCACCAAGCTTTAGTTCGATAGGTTTACGACTATAATTTTTGTTTTACTATATGAATTACGACGAATTTTATTCCAGCCCAGCGAGTTTTTCGCTCAACTATGCTCAATAAATTGGTATATAATTTCAAAACATTACCTTTTTAGTGTGGGAATAACCACTTCTAGTCTTCCAATCCAGTCAATTCTTTGTGCGACAATGCAGATTAATTAGGGTGTTTTTCGTATATAATTTCAAAACTTTAATAATTGCTTACTTTGTGTGGAAGGACTATTCTAATCCAATCTGTTTTTGGCTGGACTATGCCTATTAATATAGGTTTACATAAGAAAAATTTCAAACTCTACTAATTACAGTTCTCTAGGTACATTATACTAACTGTTAACTTTGTATAGGATGGCCACTAACCGAAGCGAGTCTGCGTTTTGCCAAACCATGTATATTATTATAAGGGTCACGGGTTCTAAATTTCAAGACTCTACCTATTGTAGTTCTCTGGGTACACTATAATTATTTTTCACTTTGTAGGGCACCACCCCCACTGTTACAATAAATCCAGTCTTTCGTTAGCACATTAATAACTGGGTTACTTGTACTGAATTGAAAGATTCTACCTTTTACAGTTCTCTAGGTACACAATCATAATTTTTACTTTGTATGGGAGGTACCACGCTTACTGTCCCAATCCAGTGTGTTTTTCGACAGAATATGCGTGAGATATTATTTGCGCTTAATTTCAAATTTCTAACTATTATAGTTCTCTATCACGCCTACGTGAAATATCAAAAAATAAGTATCCTATTTTACTAACGGCATATCTGATAATAACTGTGAAAATACCAAGAAGATCGGTCCACTGGTATAGACAACATTCGCATTAGATAGATAGATGATACTTGCAGATTTCTCAAACTAAAGAATTCTGTGGAATCGACCTCTTAGCGAAGTGACGTTCCATCTTTTATCTGATTAAGTCAAGACCTGGGTGCAAAATCACAGATAATCTAGCAAAGAGTCATTTAAAATAACAATAAATATTATCGACTTTGTTGTTTAAGAGGTAGAGAGAAGGTATAGCAGCAATAGCCGCTATAAGAGCAATTACTAAAAAGTAAACGGTGTTTCGATACTGACTTGATGTGGCCTTATTTTTTGAAACGTAATAGGCAGATACTTCATATTAACACAGCGCGTGCAAAATTATGTCCGCTATAGGATCAAATATAAAAATAACAAGTAAGAAAGCAAATATTCGCCCGTGCCGAATCTTATATACCCTTCACCACGGTAATTCCCGTTTTACCGCACCTCCCCCAATAAAACCACCCTACAGTCACTAGGTCTACAATGGTCAGATCAAAGCAAATAAATTAAACAAAAGCGAACCCTATATTGACACAATCTTATCTGGTTGATCGTTGGGCGCTGCTGAGTTTGATTGGCCCAAAAAATGGCATTATGTGTGTGACCATAATCGAAGTGCGACGTTGCTCTACAGGTAGATAGAGTCTTGGCCGACCTACGGCTTCTGTTGTTCTGCGCTGAATTTGTTGGTACTAAAACGGTCAGGCCCAAGTAAAATAAAAATAAAAACGATAAAACCGAAGAAACACGATTTCAATATTAACCATAAACAACCACCTCTCACCGAAAAGGGGTTTGATCTATAATAGGAAGGTGCTATAGCAACAAATAATAAAACTTATAGGGTGTTCCGAAAGTGATTTGTACACAGTAATTAAAACTATGTTCGCTATATAAACAAGAATAAACAGTTAAACATTTAAATTAAAGGGTGTTCCGATAGCGACGTGATTTGTTTGTATATGGCCTAAATTTTGAATCATAATAGCCAGACTCTTGAAATTTTTCCAGGAAGTGTATTACTATTACTATACACTATTACAAATCGAAATAGAAAAACCCGAAAGGGTTTTCCAACAGTGTCATGATTTGTACGTTTATGGCCTTATTTTTTGAACCGTAATAGGTAGACTCTTTAAACTTTTACAGTATATGTGCTGCCACGGCCACAATAAATATTATTAAAAATAAAGGGTGTTCCGATAGCGACATCTTTTTCACTTATTTTGCCTTTTTTTAACCGCAATAGGTAAGTTCCTGATGTGTATAATTTTATTATTAAAATGAAACCTTCTCGAGGTTATTCAAAAAAATATTTTTATAATCTATATATATATAAAGAAGTGTACACTTTGATGTCACCACTAACTGCGGAAACGGGTCGAACGATTTGAGCCAAAATATAATATATGTTGAAGATGGTCTGTAGATAGTTTGTGTCAAGTTTGCACGAAATCGGCATAGTGGATCCGGACATATGGCATTTACATTTTCCTCTATATTCCCATACAAATATTATGATATCTATATTATGATTTTTTGTTATCACTTGAAAAGTTACCAAAAAAGGCAAATCAATTCACTGGGAATTAATTTTCTAAAAATTTGTAGAGTTTCATAGAAGAAGTTTGACATTTGAGCCAGCGACGAAAATTAATTAAATCGCAATGACCACCAACGGTAAAATGATTCGCCTTAAACACTACCTAATGGGCTATTTCGTACTTCGCCTAATGGGCTATTTCGTACTTCGCCTTTAAACTAATAGCTCATATTACACTATAAACAAAAAACGTACTTTATGATCTTTCTTCTATGTCTTGCAGGTTAGTGGTCAATTTCCTAGTGGTGTTTCGTCTATGCAACGCATGAATACAAAATCAAGCTCCTCCAGTGATTCACTGCAGCAACAACATAAGTTCAACACATTCAACCATTTGGATGCCAACTTTTTAAACGGTTCTAGAGCTGCCAACATAACGGGATCATCATCAGCGAATAACAGCTACTTGCAATCGCAACCTTTGCAACCGTTGATGTACGCTGCCAGCAGAAGATTGGGAGGTTCACAAATTTTAGTTGATAATTCAAATGCCATGTTTGATAATTCTCCTCAAATATATAAATCAGATTCAAGAGCATCGATTTTAAGCGAATATTCTTTGTCGCGTAGCAGTGATACTTACTACGCCAGTCAGAGATATGGACATAATAGACACTACGGCACCTCCCATCTTAATGAACATCATAATTTTGAAAATTCTTTAATGTCATCGTATGCTACAACAGCTCAACGTCGTTATTTTGGCAGCGCCGAGAGTTGTCGTTTTGCTTACGATTGTCGACGTTGCAGTTTGGATAGTGGACCAGGAGCAGGTCTGCTTGCAAATCCAAGAGTGATTAAAACATCAACACAAACGACTACGGCTGCTGAAAAATGTACTTTTTCAGATCATTGCAAATACGATTGCCGAAATTGTGATTGCTCGTCGGTATATTTTTCCTCTGACTTTGATGATGTCTACAGTGGTGGTGGCATACCGCGTAAAACTGCCAAAGGCACGTTACCCTCAACGGGGGGACAACCTCCGCCACCAGCTTTCGAAAATTACGATGCGACTACAAGCAGTGAAAAGCAGCAGGCTTTAAAACAAAACAAATATGCCCAGGATTTCTTTAAGCATGTTAATGATGTAAAACGCAGCATTTATCAAGCAGAAATGCAAAGAAATACCAACAATGAATCAACATTGATAAGTCCTAAAAAACATGTGAAAAAAGAAACTCATGGGAACGAAGCAGACAATGAAATATCAGGTGTCACGACATTACCATTAGCTAAAGAACGTTCCACAAGACCCACTCCGGCTCCCAGGACTAGCTTACAGCAACAGAAACTATATCCAGATCAAAATACACCCAAACCTTTGCAAAGAAGATTGCCAGCTAAATCCAATGAGCCTTGTGTGGAGAGAAAAGAATATGCATCATTAGATCGTTTGATAGCTTCTAACAAAGGAGCCATACCAAAGAATACTAACACTGATAAAAAGATTAGTACTCATAGCAGCCCTAAGTTAAGGACAAATATAGTTCCTTCTTGTAATGCTATGGAAAGCAAATCAAACGAACAATATGTAACACCGACTGAAGAAAAGCGCCATGTGAAAAAACACTCAAAGGAAACATCAAAAATTACATCCTCATTCTTGGCAGCATCGCTGAGTGGTCATCGACGCAAAGATATACCAGCACCGCCACCACCCTCACCGGCCACCTATGCTGATTTAAAAGAATTACAACAAAACATGCAAAATACTATGAGAGATGATACGACGCAAGAACGGGACCGGAAAAGGAAACGCAAGCAACACGAAAGTACTGAATATGACAAACAGCAGCAGGAATCGGCAACAACAATTACTAAAGATGACAAAGAACACGAACAACAATCGACGGAAGTCAGTTTGCAACAACTAGAAACCGACACAAAAACAACTACCGAAGATGATAAAACAATGGAACTGCATAAAATAGTGAACAATGTCGAGTGTTACCAGACAACAAAGGATTCAACAGATAACACAAACGAAACCACAAATAATGCAGCAGCACAAACAGCGACAGTAATGGTAACAGATTCAAAGGCAAGTACTACCAAGGGCATTAATAACGTGGCTGATGATGATAAAGATATAATACCTGGAGAATTACAAGCAAAAGGTTTAAAAACAAACGAGGAAAACTCTTTGACACAACCCAGCATAGAAAAGGCAACAGGAGAGGAGGCTATATTATCGACTTCCTACACTGCACAGACACAGACGCAAACATCGAGCTCTTCCCTGGGTGTAGTTTCTATAACATCCGTTTCATCATCCATTGTTACCGCTATGGATTTTCAACAACGTGACCAAACCGAACCTTATGACGATGACGTTTTCTATGATGCTCGCAGTGAGGATTCAACCTGTACTGCAGCAAGTAGCAGCATGGCTTCGAATACGCAATTAAAACAAGAACAAAAAGAAGAAGAAGAACAAAAGTCTTGTGCGGAAACTAAATGTCAACAATCTGAAAATTTTCTGCACCAACAGCAGGGGCATGAGGCTACCAAAGAAGAATATTTAAAAAATCCACTTTTGCCTCAACAGGTAAAGACATTTTTAATTCTTTGCCACTGATACAGTGGGAAGGGAATATATTTTTTTAAATTATTTCTTTAAGTTTTAAAATCAGTACTAAAGACATCAATAATCGCTTACATTTAATACAGACGCAGAGAAAATTATTTTCACCAATTAAAAGTTTTAATTGGTATCAAATTTAATTAAATAATTAGTTGATTCAATTAATTGTTTAGTTATGAATTTTTGTTTAGTCTTTTTTAAACTAAATTTGAATCAATTGAAAAATTAATTGAACTTAAATTTAAAACTGATTATTTATTTATTTATTGTAAAAATTAACTTATAATTACAAATTATAGGTTAATAGGATTGGAGCAATAGCTGCTGTGGCCTTCAGCTCTAAATATTATATTACATTAGTTGTAATAGATAAAATTAATCTAAATCAGCTTATACATATATGTTAGTTAGTTTTAGAAATTTAATTATGTTAATGATATTTTCTTTATGTGGCAAAGATAAAGCGCTTAGTGGATTTAAATTCTTAAATATGAGTTTTCTTTCGTAATTCAATTTTGGGCAGTCCACTAGGAAATGCAATGGGTTACAAATGGGGGTTAGGCAGTTGCAAGTTTGGGGTGCAGTTATATTCATCAGATGTCCATGAGTTAATGTGCAGTGTCCAAGTCTTAAACGCATAAATTTTATGAGGTCTCTTCTCTCTCAATATGGATCAATAGTTTTTTGGTAGTTTTGGGTATCTGTTGTTAATTGGTTTAGATTTCTATACCATGTTGATGTTTTGGTCAAAAGATTACACCTGTAATCTCGAAGAAGACTGTTTACAATAAACTTATTCCAATCTTTATAGTTATTATTTGGTGATGTAATAAGCGGAGAAGACAATGCTTCTTTCGCTGTAAGGTCAGCTAACTCGTTACCTTTAATTCCGCAATGTCCAGGTACCCAGATTAATTTTATTGCAGGATAACTTCCAATTAGAAAGTTCCTGATTTCTGAAATATAATGGTTATCATTGTTTATATCTGCTATGGCTCGACCGTGCATATTTTATCGCTTCGTATATAGCTATAAGTTCTGCGGTATATGTAGTACTAAACTCAGGTAGTATATTGCTTTTTATTAACTTGGTTTCTGTGGTTATGCTAAAGGATAATAAAGTGTCAAACTTTGAACCATCTGTAAAAATAAATTTGTGGTCATGGAATTTATACTTTAGTTCATTAAAAAGAGCTTTATATTGATCTGAACTACAAGTAGATTTCGAAAAGGTGTGTAGAGAAGTATTGATAGCTTCATTATTAAGATGCCATGGTGGATGTGTTTTAATGCAACTGTTAATAGTTTTGATGTTAAAATTTAAGTATTTGCAATTAAGAATGCAACGGTATATAGAGGAAGGTAATTTCGGGATCTTCTTTTTGGAGGTGCATTTTTAACTATTTGTGAAATGGGTGTATTTGAGCAGAATGTTATTGATTTTAGTAGTTTTGTAGTTAATAATTCTCTTTGCGTTTCCATTGATAAAATATTCGACTCGAGGAGCATATTATTAATTGGCGTCGATCGAAAAGCCCCTAAGGACGATCTGATAGCACTGTTGACAACAACCTTGATTTTATGAAACAATGATTTGGGGGCATAACCATAAATGCATAACGCGTAGTTGATTTTAGATGAAATAACTGTTTTTATAACAGAGATAATTGTGGAAGTGTTACAGTTTAATCTTGGACTAGAAAGATATTTTATAATTTTTAGCCGATTCGCTAAAGCTGATACCACATAGTTAATGTGATTGTCCCAGAGGTATCTAGAATTTATATTCAAGCCAAGTATTCGAAGGTCATTGACTTGGGTTAAACTTGTCAAAGAAGAGTGAATAGTGCATTTGCAATTACTTTTACGACATATATGAACGTATTTACATTTTTGTACCGAAAGGATTGCTCCAGAGGTTGATGACCAATCTTCAATATCCCGGAATATGCAATCAAGGTTAATAGTAGGGTTTTTTCCTTATTAGACCTTATAATTATATTAAAGTCATCAGCGTAAGCCAAAGAATCTACCTGTTTGTGAAATGAAATAATTGAACATAGTTTGTTGTAAGCAATTAAAAATAGCACGACGGATAAGGGAGACCCTTGGGGAATACCATTATGTAATGGATGTGGAAAAGAATAACAGTTATTTGTTCTTACTACAATTTTCCTATTTTTTATAAAGTTTTTAATATAATTTATAATGCGCGGGCCTAAGCTCCAAGAGATTAGTTGATCAATAATAGAATGTACCCCAATTCTATCGAAGGCACGTTCGAAACTGATTAAAACCCTTAATTGGTGAAAAAAAATTTTCTGTGTATAATGAATATATACATAAATAAATATATATAAATATATATAATAAAACTGTAACAGTACCATTTCTGTACAAAAAATATTTTTTGTAAAAATTGTTTCTTTGATAGTAATCGAAATGGAATACAAAACAGCAATTTTTTTAATTTTTGTCTGTCTGGCACTGTTGGCTTCTCGTAAAAACAAATAAATGAATTTAAAAAAAATTTTGGCAAGAGGTCTCCTTAGTATCTTTGTTCAAATATAGGATAATTTCTTCGCGTAAAGATATATCATTTCCAAGAGAAAATAGAGAAAAGCAATGAAAGTACGCAATTTTACCGATTCAATGGTACTGAAAATTTGGCAACAGCTTTCTTTTATCAGCAAGAAATTTCAAACACTATTTACAGAACTCTACAATGATTTTAGAATTTATATTTACTCAGAGTACTAGGGTATCTTTACGTAAGATAAATACATAAACCATAACTGTCACCATAAAAGTCAGTTTTAAATTTTGGTATGGAATGCTTTTAAAGTAAACTCGAACAGTGCGTGCCTCAATAGACTGATTGGTAGCACGCAAGTCTGTCAGTCTAGATTTTGCGGGTTCGATTCCGGCCAAAGACTCTGGGTCTTTAAAAAAAAACAGAAAAAAAAATATTGTAAAGACGCTGACGAAGTGGCGGGCACTGCTAGTTTTAAATACATTGTTTCCAACCAGCTTTGAAGTTTTTAAGTGCTCGGTAAATAAGAAAAGATTTAATTAATAAATTAATAAATTTTGAGATAATAAACTGTATTTGGTAAATGTGACAGCGCACAGAGAAAGGGTAGGTTAACCGATTTTTTTTTTAAATGAGGTCAAATTTACTGCAGAGGCGAATGCGAGTTGTTCCGGACCCCAACGAAGCCAAATTCGTGTCGATAATTCGGATTTTCTGCATGTAAGTCGAGTGCAGAAAAAATTATAAATTATTTTTTAAACCTTAAAGTCTTTCAGTGTACAGTTTTAAAGAGGTAACAATTTCTTTTAACCGGGGTAAAATCTAGTAAGCAATCGAATGGGACCACAGACCCCACCGAAGTGTTTTTGAGGTCAAAAAATTAGTTTCTTAGTCTGTAATTTGAGTAGCGAAAAAAATAAAAAATCGCTCATAACCAGTAATTTCTTAGTCATAGCAGGTATACAATGTTAAAAAAAAAAGTAAAAACTGGAAAACTTTTAACGACTCCCCTGTAAAAATTACCTTTTTTATATTTAATATTTATTTCCCTACAAGATTACTGTTATATATAAGGTACAGTAATATATTGTGCGTTGTTACATTTAATACAAAACGTTTTAAAATGTCTAATGGGCAAAGTAGTTAAAAGATATAATCGCACAACAACCCTTAGGTCCTTTTCTATTTGCGCGGTCACATATACTGGCATGTTGCGAAGTTAATCGTAGCTTTGTACACACATAATCTGTACCAGTGTAGGGCTGTAGTTAGAAAGAACCACACATGAATCGATATTAATATAAAGATTTACACACTACATATATAATCTTAATATAAAACAATTTTACACATGACACCTACCATCTAAAATGGAACCATGTCAAACGTGATATAATTTCATTTTTTTCTGGAAAGTAACATCTCTTAGCTGGGCTTTATTTTTCTTAAAAGAGTGGCAAAAGTCTAAATTTTGACGAAATATTTTGATAAGAGAAAAAAAGGCATCGTTTTAAGAGCTTCCTATAAAAGACGAATTGAAAATCTTTTATAAAACTGTGCCTCGTTTCTGTATCTTAAGTAAGCAATTTATTATATGAAATTATTATAGCCATCTTGTTTTATACAGGATTAGCTATGCCCGCCACTTCGTCAGCAAACTTAGAATATTTTGTTCGATTTTACTTTGAAAGTAATTTACACCAAATTTTAAGACCCTTACTTTTATAGTGCTTCAGATATGTTTTGTATGGTTTGTCTCCCCGGGTAATTTTCCAGTAACATAGAGTTTATATAAAATTCTAAAATTATATACAATGAAATTTGTAGTCAAGCTTGAGTTCGTTCTATTCCTTCTAAGAAAGTATAAATTAAATTACAAATGAGTTGATATTATTAAAGAAAAATTGGGAAAATTTAATTTTTAGACACCAGGAGAGGGGAATGTACATTTTCTAGACAGCTACGTCCGTCATCAGCACTCTTCGTATCTATATACTTAGGGTAGTGTTTTTGTAATGTATATTAACTAAAAAAACGAATGTTGAAAGAAAACATATAAACAAAAGTAACTATCATGACTAACCGAAGGTTGGCTGCGGCAACAACAAATATAAGGTGGTAAATATTTAAGTAAAAATATTAAAAAATAGGGAAGCTTAAGGTAGTGGTAGGCTTCGTTCTCTCCGGATGACGATTGATAATTGAATACAAGTTTTCTCGTATTCCTTTATCTGGGTTTGGTTGGCTGTAGAAATTTACTATTAAAGAATTAAAGTGATACTCCTTTACCACCTTTACCACCGGCAATGGTAATACACTCTCTATAAAAATATCAAAAGACTCCCTGTTGCGGATTAAAATATAAGGCGATATACATGAAAACAAAGTCGCTGTTGGAACACCCTTTAATTTTTAGTAATCCTCATTGCGGCCGTGGCAGCACATCTTATGTTCAAATTTCAAGAGTCTACCTATTAAATTCAAATTTTAAGAGTCTACCGGTTCA
Source organism: Phasia obesa (assembly GCA_949628195.1). Taxonomy (NCBI): domain Eukaryota; kingdom Metazoa; phylum Arthropoda; class Insecta; order Diptera; family Tachinidae; genus Phasia; species Phasia obesa. The sequence goes on from OX451217.1 coordinate 51,852,507, forward strand.
AAAAATGAGGCGTTATACATCAAGTCACGTCACTGTTTCGAACACCCTTTAATTTTTGCTATTTGTTATAGTGGCCATAGTAATACGCCTCCTGTAAAATCTTCAAAAGTCTACATGATATCTTTCAAAACTTCGGCCAATTACATGCAAATCACGTCACTATCGGAACACCCTTTAATTTTTAGGTTTATTTTTTTATACTTGTTTCTATAGTAAACTAATTCGTAATTACTGTTTGTAAATTTTAAGTATATGCCCCTTACAGTTCAAGAAATAAAAACATATTATATTTTCATGTTCAAAGTTTCTCACTTTAGTTACAGACACGAGGTAAAACTCACGGAAAGAAACTTTTGAATAAATCTAAAATAATTGTTACTGCTATTTTTTTTTATTAAAATGTAGCCACTGTGCATTGCATAAATTAAATCCTTGCATAGAGAAGCATTTCAAATGCTTTTCACTACCATGACTTACATTTCCCTATCAAAATAGTTGACATTAGAACAGTGTTTGTGAATAGTTGGGCACAACAACAAAAACAAAAAGTTTTGTAGGAATGAAAAACTTAGAAGTGCTAAGACAAGGATTTTCAAATACTTGTGAAATACCTTTATGTGTTTTAAATATTATTTTGTTGCTTCTTTGGTGCTGCGAAATATTGTTGCATAAAACTGTAAATAATTGCCAAGATATTTAGGTGCATGTTGTAGTTTGTAGTTTGAAATTTGAAAAGTGTTTCAACAACAAAATTGATTACATGTTGTTTCTTTCTTCTCAACTATTAACTTCTCCAGCTGTTTTTTTTTATTTTTGTAGGAAAATAACTTGCTACTCACGTTTTAGTAGTTGGGGTGAAACAAGTGGTTAAATTGAAATGATTTTTAAAATTTTTAATGCAACGGCTTTTAAAGAAATCGTTTATATGTAAAAATTTAAATACCTTAAATTTAAAATCAAAAGTGTTTCAATTGAGTAGGTTAAGTTTTCAATCATAAAATATTTTCTACTGGATTCTATGCGGACAATACACAGAAATTATTCTCTCTTTTATGTGTTAATATATACTTCTGCGATTTTATTGGCTTTTGAAAATTGACTTGATAAAAATGAAAATTGTTACAATTGCCTACCTTCTTCCTCATGATCTCAATACAAGGATATTTTTTCTTAAACAGTACTTTGCTAAATTTTTTCAAATTTCATTTAAATATTTTTTTCTCTAAAAATGTATGAATTTTCCATTTTTGGCATTGAACTAGAATAATAATCTTAATAATCGCTAATTTGCATTGTAAATTAAATTTAAAACATTTGAAAATTATGGCAAAGTTTCCTAAAAAAATTATAGCAAAGTCACCTTAAAATTGTGGCAAAGTTACCTAAAACTAAAGTAATAATTTTCTGTCATTTACTCTTGAATCGCCGAACTTACATCCTCAAATTTATAACTTTAAACTGAAATTTAACCTTAAGGAATTTAAATAAAGCTGAAAGGAAAATATAAGTATTTGAATTAAGTTGGCAATGATACAAATCATGTAAGCATGTGTTTCACACTAAACTTCCAACCAAGAAAAGCATTTAATAACCCATTTTTAGGGTTCCGTACACAAAGTGTAAAAACGAAACCCTATTGTTTTCGCTACAATGTCTGTCCGTCTGTCCGTCTGTCAGCGCCTTTTATTATATAGCTATTGCCGCTATAGCAACAAATACTAAAACTTATAGGGTGTTCCAATAGAGAGGTGTTATTCACGAATATGTGCATATTTCGTGAACTGTAGGTGGGATACACTTGAAATTTACAAACAGTAATTAAAACTTAGTTCACTATATAAGCAACTATAAAAAAAATAAAACTAAAAATTAAAGGGTGTTCCGATAGTGGTGTGATTTGCATTTATAAGGCCTAAGTTTTGAACCATAATAGGTACATGCTTGAAATTTTCACAGAAGGTGTGTAGCTGTGGCCGCTATAGCAGCAAATACTAAAACTTATAGAGTGTTCCGAGAGTGACGTGTTATTTGCCTTTACATCTTTATTTCTTGAGTTATAGGAAGCAACCACTTAAAATTTGCAGTGATTTAAACTATGTTCGCGTTATAAGCAAGTATACAATATTAAACCTAAAAATAAACGGGTGTTCCGTTAGTGCGTGATTTGTATATGTATATGGCATAGGTTTTGAACGATAATAGGTAGACTCTTGAAGTCAGGATGAGTATTACTATGGCCACTATAACAGATAGTAAAAAGTAACGGGTGTGCCGCGATTTACATGCACATTAACTAATTTTTTAACCATGATAGATAGAGTCTTGAAATTTTCACAAATGGTGTATTACTATTTAACAATTTAAAGGGTTTTTCGACAGTGACGTGTTTTGCATGTATAACGACATATTTTTTGAACCGTAATAAGTAGACTCTTCCAGTTTGTATAGAAGATGTGATGCCATGGCCGTTATGACAATTACTAAAAATTAAATGGTGTTCTAACAGTGACAGGTTTTTCACGTATAGTAACTTATTTTTTTAATAGTAATAGCTAGACTCTTGATATATTCATAGAAAGAGAATTTCCATGGCCGCCATAGCAAATAACAAAATTAAAGGGTGTTCCGACAGAGAACACCCTTTAAATGTTTACAGTAGATGTTGTACTTCGGCCGCTGTAACAATTACTAATATCTAAAGGTTGTTCCATCAGTGACATGTTTTTCACGTATATTACCTTATTTTTTGAACCGCTATAGGTAGGCGCATGTATATTTCTATAGATAGTGTATTACCATGGCCGCTATAACAAAAATTGGCAAAATTTAAAGGGTGTTTCAACAGTGATGCAATTATGACTTTAATTTTAAAATTAAAGGGTGACTCCTAAGACATGAAAAAATTAAAAACTTGAATTTTTGAAGTTGTACTAAACCTAGTACGGAACCCTAAGTATGTGAGTCTAACTCGCACTGACTAATTTATTTATATTTAAATTGCTCTTTTCCATTATATTTTAAATATCAAATAAATCGGTTCAGCTGCTGCAAAATTTCAAAGATCTACCTATTATAGTTCTCAAGCTACTTAAAAAGTAGGCATAGTCAATGTATCTTTCCTTAGAAACCTATGATAACTTATGATAAAGATTAAAAAAAAAAATGGCCAAATCGGTGCAGCCATCCTTAAGTGATACAATTACCAACGAACGACATTTTATTTTATTTATATAGATAGCATTGCAGTGTCTGCCACTATCGTCGTGTGCGTTCTGACATTATTTTGTTCGTTTTTGTTTTGAAAGTAATCCAAACCAATTTTTAGGACTCTTACTTTTATAGTGCTTTAGATATGGTTTATGTATTTACTTTATATGAAGTTGCCCTGAGTATTGTTTAAAATTCCCACTGACAAAAATAAAAGGTGATGCCAAGTCTTCAGTACCATTGAATTTGTAAAATGGCGTACTTTCACTTTTATTTCACTATTTTATCTTGGAGATGAAAATCTTTACGGGAAAAAGGTATTCTATATTTAAACCATGATACTAAGATACCTCCTCACACAATTTTATTTAAATTTATACAGTAGTTTTTACGTGATGCGAACACACACAGACAGACAGATAGACAAAAATTTTAAAAATTGGTGTTTTGTATTCCATTTCGATTACCATCTGTATCAGCAACAATATTTTCAAAATATATTTATTAAGTGACGGCACATCGTTGTAAAATATCTTTCGATATACATTCTTTTCAAAATAATAATACCTTTTTATGATATGAATTTCGGTAAAATAACAACAAACATGTGACCTAATATATGAAAAAATGATGTAATAAATAGATTTACGTTAAATTAAATCTTATGTTTCTTATATTTTATTTTTAGTATGGAGAGCAGAAAGAAATAAAGCAGTCAAGTTCGAGTCAGACTCACACACGTAGGGTTCCGTACTTTGTTCAATACAACTGTAAAAATACAAGTTGTTATATTTTTTACGTCTTGTGGCGCACCATTAATTTTTAATTATTTTTTATGCTAGAGCATAGTACTAAAGACCGTGTGTATGTATCCAGCGTCTGCCTATAACGTTTAGAAGAGAAGGTAAAATTTCGCAAATTCGTGACATCTAGGGAACTCCCTTTTATTATACCCTTCACCACAGGTGGAAAGGGTATATCTAAGTTTGTCATTCCGTTTAATTTCTACAATATTCATTTCCGACCCCATAAAGTATATATATGTCCGTCTGTCCGTGTTAGTGTTGTAATGTCATTTGCCAAGGCACCAGAAGAGATACAAACAATTTAAGCACACCAATTTGTCAGGCATAGTTTAATTTTGGTATTGCACTTCAGCATCATCGGATCATTCCTTTGTAGGCTGAGGGCCAAAAACTACGCCCACCTATATTTTTTTCACGTTTTTTTTTTTTTTTAATTTTTTCGGCTTTAATGATTCTGTTTTGCCTTTTTTTCAAATAAATATTACACAGCGACAGGTAAATCGCAAGGAGTACATATAGATCTCGGGGGATCAATAACCCCCTGCGAGGGGCAATTTTTGTTTGTTTTTAGATTGGTAGGGTTTTTCTGCTTTGATTTGTATTAGAGACCTTAATAGAAAGCAATACACATAGAGATAGCCAAGGGACCTACAGGGTACCCACTGGTAAATAGGAGCAGTTAAAAGGCAGATGGCGGGTCAATATGAGGAATTTTTTTTTGTAAGGATTTCTTTTTGCTTTAGTCTCACCATTCTAACTCAATATAGATTGCAGAAAAGTCCTAAATTTAAGAAAAAAATTTCAATAAAATTTATAAAAAAAATTTTTTTAATTTTTTTTCAAAAATATTTACAAAAAAATTTACAAAACAATTTCAAAAAGATATTTTACAGAAAAATATTCGAAAAAATTTTCCAAAAAATTTTCGAATAAAATTTTCCAAAAATTTTTTAAAAATTATTTTTACAAAAAATTTTTACACATAATTTTCGAAAAATTAAAACAAAAATTTCAGTATTTCTATGAAAATGAAAATTATGACTGTAACATAACATATATTTAATATTAAGAATATACATATGTATGTATGTATGTGTGTATATAGAGTAACAAAAATTTTTTTAAAACCGTTTGATTTTTTTAAATGCGTTTGATTTTTAAATAGATGATATCTCTGTTTTAAAACCTAGGTGCATTAAACACATAGACATCATCAGGACACCGAATAAAACTGTCAAAAATAATATACACACGTTTATAGGAAAACGATTATTTTGAAGCCAGCAAAGCTACATGGCTACACGACCACCTTTGTGGCTGTCGTCAACTTAGGCTAATTTCTATTTTATTCAAAATTCAAAAGAAAATGTCACAAAATTGTAAATTACAAATTCATATACAAACAAAAAGTTTAGGAGGAAATATTTATAATTTTTTGAAAAAGTTATTTAATTTTATAAAAGCAAAATAAGTATTTTTACAACAATGTCAGAGTTTACGATGTAGCTGTCGTCTTCAATATCATTAAGTAGCTAACAACACGGCGACAATTGTAGCCAACGGAATTTGTTTTCATTTGCCTTCTATTTCTTTAAAGCATGAATAATGAATTTTTCTCATACGACTTAATTTAAGAAAAGAGTCAACAATATGGATAATGCTGTACATATCTGTATAAATAAAATCACCGTGGTGAAGGGTATAGAAGATTCGGCACGCCCGAATATAGCACTTTTACTTGTTTTTATTATATTTATTTTCATTTCTTGTTATTGCAATAGAGATTGTAAAATATAATTTGTGTAAATTTTAAGTGGCAGCCTATTACTGTTTAAATATAAGGACTTTCTATGAAAATATTGCGGTTAAAAAATACGTCGCAATATCCTTTAATATTATTATTTATTATAGTGGCCATGGCAATTCCCTTTCTATGAATATATCAAGAGTCTACCTATTATAGTTCAAAAATTAGGCCATATAAATTTAAATCACGTCACTGTCGGAAAATCATTTAATTTTTGCTATTTGTTATAGAGGCCATCTGTAATATACCGTAGTAATATAAATCTGTGAGTCTATTAATTATAGTTCAAATATTTAGGTTTAATTTTGTTCCCTTGTTTTTAAAGCTAACATAGTTTTAATTTCTGTCTGCAAATTTTAAGTGGTTGCCTTCTACAGCTCAAGAAATAAAGACGTAAACACAAATAACACGTCACTTTCGGAACACCCTATAAGTTTGAGTGTTTTTTGCTATAGCGGCCAAGGTTATATACCTTCTGTGAAAATTTCAAAAGTCTACCTATAACGGTTTCAGATATAAAAGGCGGTGACAGATGGACAATAGGTTTACGTTTTTACCCTTTGGGTACGGAACCCTAAAAAGTCGATGATATTTTAGTTAAGTTTTGATTTTAAAATTTTTTATTCTAAATTTACAGTAACTTATCAGTTGTCCCACTTAAAAAACATTGTGAGGTAAATTTGATGAATAGCTCAAATTATACAAATTTTGTATCGAGTATATCCTTGTGTGTGTGTGTTTTTCTTTTAATTTTTGCTCTTAATGAACGCATTGTACAAAAATTGTCTGGAAATCATTTTTGTTTTAGAAATTTTTACCAAACTTTTTAAAAATAAATTCCGCTTATAATACGTGAATATTTATGATGTTATTAAATTTGCTTTGCGGCAATTTACATTCTTGTAATTACTACAACATTTGTAGATTTGTAGATATTGAAAAATATAAAATATGGCATTTACATATGTTGCAATGGAAGTGGAATATTTAACATTTAAAAATTTTAAATATTTTGTAAAATTGGCGAAATAAAACAAAATGTTTCAAAGGAAGTTACTCTTAAAATATTTTATTAAAAATTTAATTAGTTTTTGTAATTAGGCGTTATAAAAATATATAGAGTATATGAATTTTATTTGAACTATTTTTGAATTAATAAATTAATTATTTAGACTTAAGTTCTTAATTATAAAGAAAAATTAGATAGATACGAAGAGTACTGATGACGGACGTAGCTGTCTAGAAAATGCATTCTGCTTTGCTAGTATCTAATTTTTCTTTATCTCTTTATAATTAAGATCTTAAGCCTAAATAATTAATTTATTAATATATAGAGTATATATAGAAAAAAATATTTTACACATTTATAATAATTAGACATTTTTAAGCTTAAAAAGCAAAAAGACTACAAAAAAATAAATAAAACAGCAATATTTTATTCTCTTGTTTATATTTTATGGTAAAGGTATGCAACTCATTTACCACAAATACAATTTCAATAACATGACTATTTATACAATTTTTAACGTTACATTGTTAGGGTTCCGTACACAAAGTGTAAAAATGTTACCCTATTGTTTCCGTCTGTCCGTATGTCAGCGCCTTTTATCTCTGAAACCGTAATAGGTAGACTCTTGAAATTTTTACAGATGATGTATATAACAAATACTAAAACTTATAGGGTGTTCCGATAGAGAGGTGTTATTTACGAATATGTGCTTATTTCGTGAACTGTAATTAAAACTTAGTTCACTATATAAATAACTATCAAAAAATAAAACTAAAAATTAAAGGGTGTTCCGATATTGGTGTGATTTACATGTATAAAGCTTAAGTTTTGAACCATAATAGGTAAACTCTTGAAATTTTCACAGAAGGCGTATAACTGTGGCCACTATAGCAACAAATACTAAAACTTATAGGGTGTTCCGAAAGTCACATGTTATGTATATCTTTATTTCTTGAGCTATAGGAAGCAACCACTTAAAATTTGTAGTGATTTAAACTATGTTCGCGTTATAAGCAAGTATACATATTACACATAAAAATTAACGGTTGTTCCGTTAGTGACGTGATTTGTATGTATATATGGCATAGGTTCTGAAAGATAATAGGTAGACTCTTGAAGTTTTTACACGATGAGTATAACTATGGCCACTATAACAAATAGTAAAAATTAAAGGGTGTGCCGAAAGTGACGTAATCTACATGCACACTTACTAATTTTTTAACGATAATAGATAGACTCTTGAAATTTTCACAAATGGTGTATTACTATGAACCATAAAAATTTAAAGGGTTTTGTCGACAGTGACGTGTTTTGCATGTATAACGACATATTTTTTGAACCGTAATAAGTAGACTCTTCCACTTTGTAT